>CAJHQQ010001715.1:0-85283 GCA_905132885.1 Moricandia moricandioides
TTTGAATTCTTGCCTTGAGAATTTAGGAATAAAAATTGTTGGGTTTGTAAGAAAATGATTATTGAGGGTATTTAGAGGGATTTTTAAGGGGAAGAGGCCCACCAACACCAAAAAAATCGGTTCCAAAAACTGTAATTAAGAGCCCATTTCTTCTTGTTTCTTGCACTGTTTGTGGGTTTCACTGGCACGTAATGGTCCGCGATTGATTTATTTTTAATTTTTTTAATCAGAATAAATAAATAAAAAGAACTCCAAATGAGATTTTAGGGTTAATAATACTCTAAAAGTCCATAATTTTTTTCAAAAAATCTCATGCTAATCATAGTTAGACATCTTATTATATATTAAATTTTAACTTTCTGTGTGCGAGTTGAATTGACATCTCTCAAAAGTTAGATAATAGTAAATGATAAACCGTTTTTCGGAAACAAAATAATGAGAAGAGAAGAAAAGTAAACTGGTGGTAGGTAATTTTAATAAGAGACGACCAAAAACAGAACAAATATAAAGAAACATAAAAGAGTCTCTGCGACCGACCACAGTAACCCGACGACAGCTTCACACTCAGCACTTGACTTCCTTCAAACCATGTGCGAAGTACAAAAACGTTGGGTTAGTTGCACCCTCCTTGTAGTAAGCAAAGACCAAAGTGCTGTCGTCGTGCATCCCCTCCCCAACAAAGCTGTACATTATATCAAAAACATATCATTACTTGCCAATCATGTAAGAAAAATAAAATTGGATTACGACAGAAACAAAAAAAACTTACAATTGGAAGTCATTGAGCTTGGGGAGCAAGAACTTGGTAGCTCCCTCAATACCCTTCTTGAAAGCAGCTTGCTGTTCCTCGTTGAGCTTAGGTGTCAAAAGCTTTATGTACTTTTTAATATAGGCGATGAACCCCTTCTTGTCGTAAGTTGGCTGCTCCTGAAGTCTAAAGGTGTCGACAATGTCAACAACCTTTTGAGTCGTGTCATCAACACCCTCGTCCTCACCACCTTCTTCAGCAGAGGGATTGGCACCAATGTTCACATCAACAGCTCCCAAGGTAGTCCACTGGACATAGTTAAAAAAATAAACATCAGAACAACAAATTGCAACTTTGGGGATGTAATAGAGTAAAGGGTGTTTGATTATGGCACAAGTAACAGACCTTTCCTTCAACTTCCCAAAGAATACCATTCTCAATCTCCTTGTAAGGGAAAGAGTCAGACAGAAGCTCATCACCTGAAATATTTCAATTAATTAAATAAAAATCTTCAGTAAAATATGATCGTAGTAATTACCGAACAATCAAATAAATAAAAACCCTAAGAGGATAATATATTTTATACTAATCAATCAATCATAGATATAAGCAAACTATAGAAACGATAAATTAAAAAAAAAAAAAAACTATGCTTATTGCTATTAGAATCGATGCGGAGAGGTGCAAATTTGACGAAAAATCACATAACTAACGAGATAACAATTCCATGCAGAGAAAAAGAAAGTCGAAGTCGATGATTCACACGATAGAAAAAGATACGAGATTGAAAACGACAGTAAAAGAATGAATGAGCTTACCGGTAAGAAGATCTTGGTACACCAACATTGTTTTTTTTTTTTTTTTTTTTTTGTTATCTCTTTCTCCGAATATAAGAATATTAGATGCAGCTATGAGGGGATTAAAAACAAGGACGTAAACTTTGTTATTTATAGAGGGGGTTTCCAATGGACAACAGGAAATTAAAAAAAATAGTAAATTACCATTTTAGGTCTTTTCCTTTTTTTAAAAGAAAATATGGAAAATATATTGGCCGCCTCAAAGCTTTACGGGTTTGGTTTGGGTGAAGGATCCGAGAGTTGGGTTACGTAAGGATCCGATTTTTTATCCGGGTCGGATAGTTGATGGAGTTATCTGCTCATTGTTATGACAATTTTATTTGGTTCTTTTGATGTTTGTTTGTATCTCGTACGTCCTTGTGTTTCATACTATGTAACACGCTGAGTTTGCTTATATTTTTGTTGTTTTGGTAATCGATCATCTATGATCTTCAATGTCACATACCTCATTAGCTACGTACATAAGTTCTGTACAGACCCTTTTCAAAGGAGATGTCATATTGACAGGTAATTAAAAGTTTCCCATCTTGAACATTTTAGTTATTGAACCAAAAACTTGTAACATTCATTGGATACGACTTGATTTTTACTATACCAGAGAAAACAATCAAGATACTAGGTTAGTATTGTGAAGAAAGTTGATGAATCATCATGTATCATGTATGTATAGGTAAACCCAGAAGGTATAGGACCTGTGACGATTGGTCGTCATAAGAGAACCGCTAGGTCGCCGGTCTTTCTGAAATTTAATTACTTTGATGTTGGTTGGCGTGTAAAGCCATTGTTGAGCTAGTGTATTGTGAATCTCCACTTATAAGAGAAACTTGATGTCACTGTAGCTATTATCGTTTCTTGTTAACTTATTGATGTATATTAATATCTTGTAACCAAACATTTTCCTAAATAAACTATACACTAAGCATAGACGTGACAGTTCATCTAAAATCACTTGCAGAAGATGATTTTTTTTTGCTCAATAAGCATTAATATCACAAAGAAACATTTTAAATCAATTAAAATATTTGGGTTCTTCTGGTGCAACGTTCTGCTATGGTCTATGTTATAACAGGAACGTAGAGAAAGCGTTGAATGATATTAATTGATTGGTACGTATACTATATCACATTACTCAACGGATTGTGTAAGGTTGGTAAGTTGGAAGATGCTTTTGTTTTATTTTGCAGCCTTTTCTCCAAAATAATGAAGCCTAATGGTGTGACATACACTACATTGATAGACTTTGCCTAATTCATGAAGCTGATGCGTTGTTTAGGAAAATGAAAGAACTTTACCAAATGAATGTGTATAATAAATGACACCATTAGCTGAAACTCATGCGTTACTTTGATGCCTTTGATCTTAGGCATATGATGGTACAGTTTGGGGAGAGGGTAGACACAAGTTAGATATATATCTTTCACAAGCACATGTTGCATATGATTATGCAGAAACTGCAATTTTCATTCAGTATGATTGTAAAATTGTATGATGTTGATGTATGACAAGCACATGTTGATGTTTCACATGACAAGTGTATTATGGATATTACTTTAATCTAACCTCCATTATCTTTGTGAATTGTATTTTTTCAGGTGCAATATAAGTCTTTGCCATACCTCGTCAGCTACATAATAAGTCCTGTATGATTTATCTCCAAGGAGATGTCATCTTGAATTTTTTGCGCTGGAAGACTTGTTCTATTTTTAGTGTTGTTTTTTGCATCGAGGCCAGAGTTGTATACTGGAGTGTGGAAGTCGAAGAGCATTTTTAAGAAAGCTAATCAGTGTATAGATAGATACTCAGAGAATGTTTGTATAGGACCTGTAAAAGGTTTGGTCAGAAAGCTGTTGAGCTAGTGTTTTATGAATCTAACTAGTCTTGTAAAGGGGGTCTAGATTTTGTGATGATAATCCTTTTGAACTTGACTAAATGAAAAGATGAGAGGAAACTACTACCTAGCAAAAGATGATAAAGACAAACAAACCGAATACCAGATTTAAACCAACCAAAACCGGTTCGATCCTTGGAGTGGAGTGGAGACAATTAAAGTAAAAAATAACAAAATCCGCTTAATATCTCGTAAAAATGCAATTCATAATTTTGATATTGAAGAAAATGCTAAAAGATCTCTTCTTTTTTTTTGTCAACACTTAAAAGATCTCATAATCACATTTTTCATTAATTTAACTTTTAATAATAAATTGAGTAATTTTTTCAAATAACTCTTTTAACTTTTAAATAAATAATAAACATAATATTTTTATTTTAAATATTTTAATATTTATTTTCAATTTTTTAGTTTTAAGTCACACCTACAAAATTCCAGTATACAACTATAAATTATAAGTTTAAATTAACTAAATTCGAAGGAAAAAAATATAAATGTATGTTTTTTAATAAATTTTATTTTGATTATTTAAAAAAACTAGTTTTGTAAAAAAAGTTTTTTTTAAGATTATCTTAGTATATTAGAAGTATGATATCTATGAAATATAAGAAAATACCATTAATAACTGGTTTTTAAGGTAAATACCAAAAATTATATACTTAAGCATTGAATACAAAATGAAGAAAAAGGGTAGAAAGGTCAAAAACGAAACTTGCGCGTCAACTTTGGCGTCGTCTTCTATAATTACACAACACTTTCTCACGAACCTCCCTCTCTCGCCATTACTCATAAAAAGACTTTCTTCACTTTCTTCCTCCTTCACCACTTGACTCTCTCTCTCTCTCTCTCTCTTAGCCGCCGCCATCTCTGGCTCAAGACCATGAACTCCAACGACCAATATCCGATGAGCAGACCCGACGAACCCACCTCCGGAACTTCTCGAACCTACGCCATGAGCGGCAAGATCATGCTAAGCGCCATTGTTATCCTCTTCTTCGTCGTCATTCTAATGGTCTTCCTCCATCTCTACGCTCGCTGGTACCTCCTCCGCGCTCGCCGCCGTCATTTCCGCCGCCGCAACCGTAACCGTCGCGCTACGATGGTTTTCTTCGCCGCCGATCCTTCCACCGCCGCTTCCGCCGTCGTCACCTCGCGCGGACTAGATTCCACGGTCTTAAAGTCTCTCCCTGTCTTCACCTTCTCCGAGTCGACTCATAAGGACCTGACCGAGTGCGCGGTTTGTCTCTCCGAGTTCGAGGAAGGCCAGTCGGGTCGGGTTTTGCCCAACTGCAAACATACTTTTCATGTGGAGTGTATTGATATGTGGTTTCATTCTCATTCCACGTGTCCTCTCTGCCGCTCTCTCGTCGAGCCTCTCACGGTGGAGGAGCATGTCGCCATCACGGTTTCTCCTGAACCGGTTTCCGCGATTGAACCGGGTTCTAGCTCTGGATTGAGAGATGAACCTCATGGATCTGAGATGATGTCGGAAGATTTAATGAGAAAACCGGCGGCGATTGAGGTGCCGAGGAGGAACTTGAGCGAGTTCGAAGACGATTTGAGTCGTAACTCGCCGGCGAATCACTCGTTTAGGTCGCCGATGAGTCGGATGTTATCGTTCACTCGTATGTTGAGCAGAGGAAACGCTTCGTCGCCTGTTTCCGGAGCTCCGCCTCAATCTCCGTCGTTAAATTGCCGGGTAGCGATGACCGAGTCAGATATTGAGCGTGGAGGAGAAGAGAGTAGGTGAGTTATAATTGGTCGGAATTTGATAGAGTCAACAAAGCCTTTGTCGACGGTTGATTTAAGCTCCCGTGACACGTGGCGTAATCTGAACTACCGACGAATCTTATTCACCATGTGTTTACTTCTCTTTAGTTTAGATAGAATTGTCTGGAAGATGTACATAAGTTGTCAGTCGTCGAATGTTATATTGAATCTTTTTCTTTTTCCATTTATTTTTATTCCCAATCTTTATATAGACTCTTTATGTAAATACCAATTCAATGGTCATGAAATCATGATAGAGAATAATTTTATTTATCACTAATTCAATTGTCTTCAATCAAATCGTAAATGTAAAATCAGGTAACACTTTATATATGAAACCTTTAACTTCTTGTAATATGATTACTACAAAGTGTGTGTGTGTGTGTGTGTTCCTTGCGTTTCTTTACCTATGGTCATACAACTATCTTACAAGTTTCAAATGAAAACGTAATATGTGGTCGAGTTAGATTCTTATTTTATTTTGTCAAATGAAAGTAATATAAAGTTATGAACATGCAAGCAATTACGAGTAGTTTCCAACGATCAAATCCATGTATAAAAGAGAGTCTTGACACGTTACTTAAAGTAACACTCAAGAATCAGAACTATATGCTCAACACGACTATGACTTTCCGAGTATTGACACCATTTCGTTTACTTCATTACTAAATTTATTATTTTTTCTCCAAAGAAAACCCCTTACAAAAAATAAAGGTATTGTCAATGTATTGGTATCAGATTAGTAAAAACTATATTGAAATATGACTCATGGTTTCTACGCGTAAGTGGACCAAGTCTCTTATGCCTCCTAACCACACCACAACGTTGGGTATTAAATTAATTTTTATATTTCACAACAAATATGGAGTAACAACTTGCACTCAACTCTCCAACTCCAATCATCATTTTTTTTGTTTAATTGAAAATAACAAGTCGCACTACATACAAAGGACCAAATCCAATCATACGTATTTGATTTCGATGATTGTCGTTAAGAAGTAAGCGTAAATGATTAGTTTTTGATACATATATTTTGAAGACTAAAAAACAAAATTAAAGAACTAATCTTTGGTAGAGCAACTACAATAGAAACGTAAATGATGGGGCAATTTAGAGGTAGGTGTATATGTTAACTCATACAAGTAGATGACAAATAAAATGAGGAGGAATACAGTTTCCAGGAACTTTCCATTGTCAATTAGATGACGCTAAAAGTCTTTGTTGCGACCCAAAAGTCCAAAACAGTTTGTTGAAAAATAAGGAATTTACATGTACAATAAGTCATAGACTGTTCCTGGTATTTTTCTTTTCCCTTTTTGTTCTCTCTTTATATGGAACATTTACTGTTTTTTTCTTTTAAATGTTATTTTCTATAAATCATGTCATAAAAATAGCGAAAATAAATTGAACTAATACAAGTTAAAATTGGTAGAAAAAGGCATCTAAATACATAAAGAGATATCTATGAACAATTTTGAACCTGATTCTTATTCCCTTGAGATAAAAAAAAAGCATCACTTTATGAACTACAATCCAAATGAAGAAATTCCAAAACCACCCTCTCTAATATGTTAAAAAGTTAATCAAAAAGTGGAATTTGATTGTTATTACAACTGCATATCCTGTTACCTCTTTCAGACAATGCCTTATTATACATAACTGACAGTTACAGAGTTTCCTAACTGTCTGATAAAATCTCACACCTATAATTTAATAGTCATTAGCCATTTTAGCTTTACAATTTCCCCCAGTGTTTTTGACTGAAGAAATTTCAGTTACCTCGCCTACTACCTCATCAGATCGAACCTTTTCATCTCTTCTTGCTCTTCCGTGTGCACTTAGTGCCAACATTGTTGATCTTTGAGATCTTTAACGGGACTTTCCTAGTCTGATGGCTTGAGACAGAACATGTGTTTGCCTTTTTTGGTGGTGGTGACTCTGGAGATTTGCCTCTGGCTGTGGGGGATTTTTCTCGTTTCTGCGGTAAATGCATTTCAGTTTTCTCAGTCTTTCCGTTACGATTACTGAGTAACCGAACGCTAAAAGGATTCACCGCTGAATAACAGACTGGTTCGCCTACCGAGTTCCCAGGTTTTTCCAGCTCAACCTCTCCATTGTTCACCTGGACATACATTTACGTTAAATGATGATTTCTTGTTTTGGTGAACATACACTTCGACTTACCAACTGGAGAAGTGCGGAGAATGCCCGGGCTACATCATGCTTTTCTTGGTCTTTCATGAGATCAGTAAAGGTCTCAACGTCTCGGCTCTCTTCAACAGTCAGTTTCTTGACAATCCTTTCTCCATATTCTTGAATGTCAAAAGGAGGGTGCAGCTCCTGGTCATATAATAAAACCGGACAGTGTAGAAAATGCATCAGATCTCTGACTTCAAGTGAACGGTCAGAGAAAGTAGAATAGATATATTACTTGTTCTTCTAGGTTTTGCTCGATTTTTTGTTTCCACGTTGAAACCCGAGCAGCTAGATCCGTTTGCTTCTCACTTTTAGCTATGTTAGCAAGAAGAGCATCCTACAAATATACATATAATTTGAGCTTCCATAAGAAAATGGATGAAAACACACACACCAACTCTGTTTATTAAGAGTTGGCATATGTAGATGAGAACTGGAACATCTAATGTAGTTACCAAGTGTGAGCGACAAAGATCTTCCAAGCTTTCTTGACAATATGAGTCGTCGTTTCCAAAACCATCGTGTTTGGGGAAATCTGCAGCTCCACCATCATTCTGCATGAATCAAAATGAACGGATAAGGGTTGCATATAGTTCCACTGGAAATTAGTGAACAACTCACCAAGTCTGGAACATCTTCATCCATGAATGCATGTTCATGATCATCACCATCATGCTCTCCAAAATCATGGAAGTCGCCATTATTAGCTTCATCATGGTTATCCTTAACGCCCTCCTTGTGATTGTCGTTGGCATCAGTAGGTTGGTTTCCTCCATTCACAAGCGATGCTCGAAGCTGAAATCAACACTCAGTTTTTTTAATGGCTACATTAAATATCAGGTAACGTTTAGAGAAATCAGACCTTCTCGTAATAGAGAATGTCTTGTGGTTCTCTCTCATTGTTACTAGAAGGACGGCACTTCTCCCAAATCCCGCTGAGCTCTGTACTGATGGGACCGTTGGGTCTAGCAAGGGGAAACATGGAAGTAATATGGTCCTTGGTAAGGCTTGCTCCAAACTTTCTGCAAGTTTTTACTGCTCAATAAAAAGAAAGTATAACATGAGCTAGAAGTAAGGCGGAGATCATCGATCATCAATCAAGAAAGAAAAGACATTTCTAACCTTTTTTGAAAGGCTTCACTTTCAACTTCCCTGGTTCATAGGGATTTAATGGCTTCCACGGATCATCTTCATCAGCATCTGTATCACTCAAATCCATGGTTCCTACATGGTCATTATCCATGTCAAAGCCATGATCATTGTCTCCAAAGGCAGGAGGAGGCTGAGACCCTTGGTCACAGTTTTGAGCATCGGAACTATTTCCACATATTGGTGACAGGTTGAAATTGGTGCGAAGATTCTTTCCCACAGATGATCTACGAGCACTTCCTCCAGAACGTCCTACAGGTGAGAGAAAACCTTTACGAACTGAGCTGCCTCTGCGAGCACTGTTCCTTCCATTACCAGCATAGTTATCACCTAAAAATTCATTTACCGCTACAGCATCACATGGATCTAAAAGAATAAAATCACGGTAGAGATGTGTAGTTGCCAACTGCAAGACATGAAAGTTAAGAAGCAGTTCAAACCCAGGCTCTTTTATTATTTGAGAAGTGGTGGAGGAACAGGCTGTTACCAGATAGGATTCCAGTTCTCCTCCGTCACCACTAGTATCCAAGCAGTCACCTTCAAGAACAACTAGATTTGCTGGAGGCTTAACAAACTGATTTGGACATGAATCTCCAGTAACCGAGTTGTCCAAGCTATTCTTTGCGTCAACTATATTATTAACACTGTCTAGGTTAGACATCTGCTCTCTTGAGTGGCACCAAGGTATCATGTTGAAGTTCAGAATTTTATATACCTGGGATGTCATCCACATTCCAGAAGAGATCATTTTCTTCTTCATCAACCTGACGAGAGGAGCTTTCCTCAGCCTCGTTTGGTGTACCTTTGGACTCTTCTTGCTCTCTGTTTGAAAAATAGCAAAGCAATTGATCAATCAGAAAGGATTTGTTAACTTTTTAATGTATAGCCTTTTGTGAAATTATGACTTAGATACATAGCCACTTATCATTTCTCAAATTGCTAAGGATGCAAAATTTCAACTGAAAAAAAGAGAGTGGTGAAGTGACCAGAACTGACAATTACAACTTATGATACTAAAAATAAGAAGTCATCAAGTCACAGCTTAGACACAAAACCTTCTGAAGAAAACGCAAATTTAGGTACAGCCATTGTATAAAAAATCACTTCATCCGTGAACATAAAACAAATTCACATAGAGAAAGATGAAATCGAGGTTAGCCCTCAAACACTGAGATGTTGGAGTATCTAACCAAAGTATCGTTTGATTTAGATACATGGTTCTATCATTTCTCCAAGAATTGCAAGTGGCTTAGAATGCAAACTTCCAAGTGAAATCCAGAGAGTGATAAGGTGACCAGAACAGACATTTAACTACTCGGATATTAAAGAACAGACACTTAGCCACTCAGAGTCCAAGAGGTAAACCCCCAAACCTAAGATGTTCGAAGTTTCTAACAAAATAATGGTCATTTATATAGTTCAATTAGATTTGGGGAAAAAAAAGGACGAACCTTTGCTTGGATAGAAACTCCAAAGTACGTAAGACCAAATTGTACAAGTACTCCACTTTCTTGCTGTAAACCTGAACCGAACCCTGAAGCAACAAAGCAGCTACAGACCCACCACAACCCAAAATCAAAAACCCAATCTTTTTTTTATCGAACCCTAAAATAAAACAATAAGAAATTTTCAAAATCGAATCACCTTCCGCGAAATTCACAGGAATCTGCCCATCTTCATCTTCGTTTCCTGTAATCTCTCCAGTACATATCTTGAGTAAATACTCTTCTAGCTTCTCCGACAAATCAACTTCCCAATTCGCCACCAAATCTCTCTCCGGCTGTACCGTATGGATCCTCTCTCCACCGTGACTCGTCATTTAACTGTGAAGCCGCACGGAAATTAAGCTTCTATGGAGAGAGATGGCATGATTCATACACTTAATCGTAAAACCCCCGAGAAAGGGCCAGAAACCCTAAAAGCAGTGGATTGGGATCTTCACTAGAAGAGACTGAACTTCCAGACGAATCAGAGAGTTTCAATTGCAGTTTTGAGAAGATTTATGGGAGGCGAAGGGACGTAAGGATCCAGGACGAGAATTCAAGTGATTTACTGAAGAGAGAAGGAACCAATCTGTGAGATTGAGAGAGAGGGAGTTTGGGGGAAAGTTAGAGATATGAAATATTTTTTCTCGATATTTTCCCGCTTTTCATTAAAGGCCTAATAATGTTGAGCCTAACTCATTTGTTGGGCTTTTCTCATTTGTTGGGCTTTTCTCATAGTATACGATTCATATGCTTTAGCTTTATTAATGATTTTAATTTTAATGGGACTATGTATTCATATACAATTTTTTTCTAAAAAATACTCCCTCCGTTTTTTTTAATTGACGTTTTAGGGGATTTTTTTTGTTCCAAATTATTTGACGTTTTCAATTTTCTATGTAAAATTTATTAGTAATTAATGTTAGATGACCAATGATATTATAGCTTCTATTTTATTATTGGGTGAATTGTGGTTAGGTAAACAATTAATGATGTTTTTGTTTAGAAAATGATAAAAAATTAAATGTTTCTTAATCTGTGTGCATTATCCTAGAACGTCAAATATAAAAAAACGGAGGGAGTATTATTTTATTTATCAATTTATGTCAGGACTAACTCAGGATGATAGAATTTATTATTTATTGTATTTATTAATTTATTAAATATCAATAGAATTTATATTATCTATAACAATGTTATAATGATGAAAATGTGTGATACATAATACAATTATTATGTATCTATTGTGTATAATTCAAGTACCCTTAGTTTTACACATTAAAATTTAATTTGCAGATGACAACTTACAAGTCAATTTACATGAATTGATGATTTTGTATTTTGTCAAAAAAAAATTCATATGTTCATGATTATGTTTACTGCATCTTCTGTGATTTGGATAAGTTTTTAGTAAGATAATGGAATGAATGTGTGAATTTCTGATTCATAAGATGATTTCGCAAGAATGTGGATTGTTTACATTGTACTAGATTGGTACGAGTTAATTAGTAGACTAGGATTAGATGTTTCATGCATCAAATCTACATGGACACATATTTTGCAAGGGTAAACTTTCATAAAGCATACAAGAAAAGTAAAATGGTGGTGATGGTCAAATATTATTTTAGAGTATTGTAATTTTTACAAAATCTTAACCAAGAAGGTATATATAAGGTATTACGAAACCATTTAAGATAAACAAACTCTTGATATACCTTTTTCATTAGCATACCTTCAAACAAATTTGTATAATCTTCCTCAAACAACCTCTGCTCGGATGACTTGATTATCCCAAATTGATCGATCCAACTCCAACTTAGCAGTAATCATGTATTCTTCTTTATATAAGGTGAATCAATCATGTTTTCTTTTTTTATAGAAGGTGACAGATGTATAACTGGTATGAGAGTTGCTTAAAACATTCACATGTTGTATTAGTTTGAAGTCGCAAATGCTGCAAACGTAAACTGCATCATCTTTGTAAATATCAATTCACTTCATAACACAAACATCTTGTGTTTTTTAATCGTTTTAGAGTCTTTATCAACTTTTTCATTGAGATAAAACCAATGTTTTGACGAGACATGTGTTTTTGTTGTTGTTTTGATACTAAAGCTCGTGGCACCAATAAATATAGGTATACATAATCAATGAATGGCTTACCTAACAATTTTAGGCATAATCAATAATTCACATAATGATTCCATTGTTTTACTTTCAAACTTATTCGAACATAGATGATACAGTTAACATAATCATTAACATATGCAAGAAAAAAAATTGACAAAAAACATAATCTTCAATTCACATATAGATTGATTTGTAAGTTGTGATCATGGAACTCCTCTACAAATTAGCTTCTAAGGGTAATCAAATTGTGCACAATGGATACACAATAACTAAATTATAAACATATTTCATCATTATAGTGTTGTTATATAAAGTAGAATCTCTATAAATTATTATTCAATAAATTAATAAACACGACATATTAATAAATTTTATTGTCTTCAAGTTAGATCTGATATAAATTTACAAAAATGATAAAATATTTTTTTTAAAAAAAATCTATATAAATACATAATCCCATCATTAAATTAATAATTTTTTATATACAGTTTATATAAATACAAACAAAATATTTTATTGTTTGTCTTATTATTCACAATTGATTTTGTTTCAATTTTCTTAAAATTTCAAAATATTTTGATATTATTTAATAAAAATATATCTAAATTTTATCTATATTCTATGATACATATATCCTATACACTAAATAATATAATAAATAATATTAAAGTCAAATTCATAACATTGAAATTAACTATTTTATTTTAGAAAATAATATTTTCAGATATTATATTTTTACAATAATTTTTAAAAGTTTAATAACTCCATAAATTAATAAAATATCACTATCTCAACATTTTTAATTTATAAAATTTTCAGTGCTAAAATTTTTGTATAATGGTAATAAAAGTAATGGGGTAAATTGAATGGAAACACAAACAAGAGGGGGTCTGGTGGGATCAGTTATGAAGAAATCTAGTATTAACGTGTCGTTGAAGAAAGCACCTCCTGCGTCAGCTTCAGCTTTAGCTTCACCTTCAGGTTTAAAAGAAGCTCTTGTTCCATGGGACTGAAGAGTGGTGGTGGTGGTGGGCTCGAACTGCTCGGTGATAGTGGTTAATGCTAATAGTAACGTTAAAACGAATCTTGGAGGTTCTTGGATGAAGAGTATGTCTGGGAGCAATCTAAGTGGCTCTGTGTGGGTGGGGTGTGTATGTTTTTTTTAATGATTTGAATCTCTTATAAATGTTTTAATTTATCACGAAATCCCGTGAATGCTTTTATAGAACACTGACGGATGTTATTTTCTTACAGTCAGCCTGAAATGGATAATTTCCCAAGAAGTGGCGCTTACTAAAACGAAAACCTTGCTTTTGAGAAACGCCGCATGATGAACGTGAGACGTTTCAATGCATATCACACTGATTAATCATTTAACTACGGTTATCAAATTATAATTAACGTTTAGGATGATCTTACTTTTGCTTTTTTCTAAAAAAAATTGAATCTTACTTTTCTTTCTCGTATAGAAGAATAATCTAAGATAAAAAAAAATTGCCACTAAAATAGATTTTAAGAAGCAAAATAATCAATTTTTTATATTAAAAACATAAATATACATTTATACTCATCGGGTTAATTAATCTGGACTTAAAGTTTATAGTTATAGGTGAAGTTTTAGAAATGAAGTTTAAAATTAAAAAAACATTAAATTTTAAAATAAAAAATCTATTTTGATTATTATTTTTCTTTAAGTTCTATCTTATAACAAAAAATTTTAAAAAGATCTATTAGAATTTCGTATATCTATAATTCATGTTTGTCAACTAATATTTACAACTATACAAGCCAGTGTGATCATCAATTGTCAATTGTTTTTTTGGGTTAAGGCTGCAACTGAATTGTCCAAATTTGGAATGGAATAAGTTGGAATGTTCTGTTCTATATATTCCATTATTTTTTTACCAATTGTCTTGAATGAAATGGAGTCCTTATACCATCAATTCCAAATGAAATTTAAAAAATTCAAAGAAAATTATGTCCCTATAACTTTGATCATGAATAAATGGAATAGTTTTACAATAGAAATATAAATTTACCATGAAAAATTATCAAAATTAGATTTACAAAATAAAAGAAATTAGATAAAAAAATGTAGATCTCTACTAACATTATTGTTTAAATTAACATATTTAGACTAATTTAGATTGATTTTAATCAATTTTAATTAATTTTGAACAGTTTAAATCGATTTGAATCGTATAAATAGGTATAAATTGAATTTTAGAAAAATATTGTCGAATAAGACCGAATTGAAGACTAGGCATAGGCTTAGGCGCCGCTTAGACTAATCTTTATATATTTTCTTATTAAACTATTTGACGGAAAAAATAACGGCAAATATCTCAAATAAACACTTTTAAAGTTTTTGCCACAAAAATAGATCTCAAATAAAATATAACCAAAATAAACCTTTTTATTTTGAAAATTTTAATTTAATATATATTTTTTTAATTCTAAACTTCAACTCAAAAACTCCACCACATAATTCTAAATTAAATATAGATTAGTTAATCCAAAAATATAAATGTATATTTATATCTTTTAATAAAATTTATTTAGTTATTTTTTTCTTAAAATTTATTTTAATGAAAAAAACATTTTAAGTCTAAGATAGGGTATTATTAAAAAAACTATAGTGATCAATTTTTTTAAGATTCCTCGTAGCTCAACTAATACTAACACTCAGTCGGCAGTCTAATCACCATATTCTTCAATTCATTCATTTTACGGATAGAGATGACCTGTACTAAACAGTACTATTTATATTAGGAATCATTCATTAGGCCATGATTAACCTGGATCTTTTAAGGTAGAGTTCTTAACGTAAAATTTGTCTTTTTAATTTTATTTTATTTTTTTTACATTTTTTCCGCTAAGAGACGTCTCTTATGGTTCTTATTTAAGAGACGATTCTTAGATTTTTTTAATTAAAAGCTAAGAAACGTTTCTTAGAAAAGTTAAGAACCTCACCTTAAAAGACTCCCGTTAATCTTGTTCTTACCCTACAACGCTCGTGGAGGCAACACTCCCAAAGTCAGATTAATCATAAATTAATGACATTCAGATAGCAGAACAAAGGCATCTAGTTTTGTCGTTATTTTTGTTGTAACCGTCGTGTATCAAGGAACATGTGTAACTACGAGTACTACAACGTGTATAAAGTATTTCTGCTTATAATTTTGAGCAATTTTTTTCAGATATTCTTTTAAATTTTTGATCACCGACTTATACTGTAATAAAAGCTTTCCTATAGTATTTTATTATTTTATGTAACATAACGCATTTACTTGGCCTATAAATGGGTTTCACCTCTACCAAACTCATCTCTCTCTCTTGAAACCCATCATCAGATCGTAGAAGAAAACAAACAGAGAAAATGTGTGGCGGTGCTATCATTTCAGATTTTGTTCCTATCCTCACCAAGGCCAAGGGTAGGAAACTCACGCCGGAGGAACTCTGGTCTGAGCTCGATGCTTCTGCCGGCGATTCTTTCTGGGGTTTCCGTCCCACCTCCAACCAACAAGGTAACATTAGATTATTTTAGAATATGAAAATTTAAGAAAAATGAATAGTTGGAATAATTTTTGCATGAATAAATAATGATAAGAGATTCTTTAAAAATAATTAGACCATGATTAATCCGGGGTTATTAGATATATCTCTAAGTTTTTCTAATAACAGTTTATTATATTCTAATAAGAACTTCACCCTAAGAATCCCGAGTTAATCTTTCTCTTATTGTGGAATTTTGGTGTATTTGCATTTTTTGCACCTTTAAGCTTTAGAAGAGGAGGTGGAGAAGGAGACGACGGAGAAACGGAGGAGGAAGAGGAAGAATGTTTACAGAGGGATACGTAAGCGTCCATGGGGAAAATGGGCCTCAGAGATTCGAGATCCACGCAAAGGCACTAGAGTCTGGCTCGGGACTTTCAACACGCCTGAGGAAGCAGCCATGGCTTATGACGTAGCGGCTAAGCGTATCCGCGGCGATAAAGCCAAGCTCAACTTCCCAGATCTTCTTCACCCTCCTCCGGTGACAACACCAGAGTGTCAGCCTCCGGCGAAGAAGCTCTGTGTGGTGTCACAGAGCGAGTTAACTCAGCCGAGTTTCCCGGTCGAGTGCATTGGGTTCGGGGATGGTGACCAGTTTCAGAACCCGAGTTACGGGTTTGGACCGGAGTACGATCTCAAACAGCAGATATGGAACTTGGAGTCTTTCCTTGAGCTGGACGGTACCACGGCGGAGCAACCGAGTCAACTAAACGAGGTGGATATGTGGATCGTTGATGATGTCACGAATGCATAAATAAAGTTAAAAGTAATAAATGAACATCAAATAAAGTTTGTCAAATAAAGTTTGTAATAACTAGCTACAATATATGCATGTAACCGCTGTTACTTTTTAGCTTTAGTAAGGTTTTACCGTTACATGCAACTGTTGATGACATCTGTTGTGGTTGGTAATAATGTGTGAGTTACTATTACTCAAATCAAACGGTATATGAAGGTTCTTGGTATTGTTATTTCGTTAACATATATCATCACACCAAATCTTAAAATTTATATAAATCATTACTAAATTACCTATGATCCTCAAATTTTTTAGAGAAAATGTATATAAATATATGTTTCCAAACATATATAAATTATATAAATCTAAATTGTTTATCTATATTATTAAAACTGAAGTACATTTTAGTACTGTTTGGAAACAAGGATAACAATAAAAATGATAATTGTTTGGATACATGGATAGTAATATAAAAATAGTTTCTTTTATTTACAAACTTAATTTTTACATTTACAATAAATTAAGTATTTTTTAAAAAAAAATCTTTTTATTTACAGATTCTACAAATGTATTTAAAATAACTATAAATTAAATAATTACAATTCCAAATCTTATCTAACCAAATTGATATTTATATATTGACCATAAAAAAATTTAGTATGTTGTTTCATTTCAAAATAAATTAACAAAAAAAACAAGTTAATATATGAATAATACAATTACATCAAATTGCATCAAGTTATATATTTTTAATATAATATTATGTACAAATAAAAAAGTATTATCAACATCTATTTTATAGTATAATATATTCTACTCTATATTTAAATTATAAAACATAAAAAATATACATGAGATTTTTTTATAAAATCAACAATTTATAAATTTACATTAAACACAAGTTAAATCTAACATCCGCGCAAGAGCGCGGGTTAAGTTCTAGTAACCCTTAAAATTCGAAGACCGACATCATGAAAGTTCAAATACATAGCAATCAATTTTTTTTTTTCAATTTAGCTTTCGGACTTACGAAACTCACTCAAGACCGACACTCATAGAGAAACGGAACTAGCTGTCTTTTTCTTTTGCCGATTCACGTAGATACGTATTATTCTCGTGTATCCATGAAAAAGGTTACTATATGATGATGTTTTGAGTATTTCTTTTTCATTATTCATAGGGAACTTTAATGGAAATGGTCTGATCCGTTACTGCATCGAAGTTCTGAAATTTCTTGATTTTAACAATTTAACGAAAACACAATAGCAACATCTCACCAATTAGATGACATTACTCCATTGTGCAGTTCTATTATTGTATTCAACTTGGTTTGTGGTGCATTGTTTGTGTGTTTGTTTTTTTGGTGGCAATTGAAAAAGAGTACCATTGTAATTTGTTGGTTCGTGAATATGGTTATGGCGGGCATTGATTTTCTGTTGGACTCATGTTCGGAGCCATCTATTTTTTTTCAATATTATTCATGTATTGTGTGAATTGGATGATCATGTGTGGTTGGTATTACATGGATTCTCTTCCCGTTGTCAAGCGCTTTTCTTTGTTCTTTAGCATAGTGGTTGTGACTCTCTAGATTACACGAGATGCAATATTTCAAAAAGCTGATGAAATTGTTATGATGTGACTTTTAATGTTTATTTGTTGTGATTTGTATTTCAATTCTATCTTAAGTTTTATTTGTTTCGTATTTCTTTTGTTTTTTTGTAGCTTTGTGGTATTCTCTTTGATGGAATTTAAACTCTTATAAATCTAATACAAGTTGGTTTGATGAAAAAATTACAAGAATTTCTTTATTTTTTAAGTTTATAATTCTTCTAAAATAAACTCGTCTAGCACGTCATTTAATTAAGATGCTAAGTTTTTGTTGTTGTGAATATGTTTCAATTGGAAGCTAATCCTATCGTTTCTTGAAATGTGTCTTGCGTATACATGCGCATATGATTAAAAAAAAACAATGTAGATTGGTTTAGGTGCATGAACCTCGAAGCCTTGTTGGTATAATAAGGATGAAAGTGGATCCATGTAAATATGTAATGTTTGAAAGATAAACAGAATCTATAAGTTTCGCGAGATTGTGTATTAATTTCACGCCTAATATTCAACGCATTGATTGCACGCGCTTGATAATTTAATCAGATTCAGTTAATCGAAAACAATAGTGTATATAGGCATACAAATTATTACTATTATTTTTTTATCAAAGATAGGCATATATCATGTTCAAATGACTGTTTAGTTTTCACAAGTGTAATCATACAACGGAACGAAACTAGATCCTTTAAAAATAAAGGGCCAAAGAAGCCACACGGACTCGAGTGAATCAAAACCCCAATACTTTTCCTTCTAATATAAGTCAAAGTTCTTTTTTGCATAAACACAAAAACCCTAACAAAAAAAAACTAACAAAGAAAGAAGAGAGGAGAGGGTGAAAATGTTGAGGTAAGCTTGAATCACAAGCAAGCCACTAAGAAAAGGAAACATATTTAGGAATTATCTAAATATGTTAAAAAGTTAAGAAAAGGAAATTATCTTATTGAGAGAATAGGAAATTTATGTAGACTTTTTTCTATATAAAGAGATGGAAGGTTATTGCATAACTTATAAATTTTTGAGATTGAGAGATTTGAGAGCTTTAGTTTTGAATTAGTTTTCTAAAGCAATAAAAAAGGTTTTCTTTATATTGAGTTCTTATCAATCTTTGAGCTCTAGAGAGAAGACATGGTGTCCCTGAAGTCTCTGAAGAGTCTCGCCGCATCCGTAATGAAGTGCGGTAAAGAAAAAGTTTGGCTTGATCCCAATGAATCTAAGGATATCTCCATGGCCAATTCCAGTAAGATTTTGATACTTTTTTTGTTTTTTGTTGTTGTTCTAAGAGATTTATTGATCATGGGTTTATTTAGGGTTCCATATTCATGTTGATCACTGGTTTATTTTCTTCTTCTTAATATTATCAAACTTTTTTTTTTTGGTACTAATTTTAAGAATCATCATCAAACTTTATCAGGGCAGAACATTAGGACGCTTGTCAAGGATGGTTTCATTACGAGGAAACCCTCCAAGATCCACTCACGTGCTCGTGCAAGAACTTTGAACGAGGCCAAACCAAAGGGTCGCCACTCTGGTTATGGTAATGATATTTCCTGTCTGAAATATATTTCTTTTGGTCGAATATTTGTCGTTTTGTTGTACCACTTCCAATGTTTCTTGGGTTTTCAGGTAAGAGAAAGGGTACAAGAGAGGCGAGGCAACCGAGCAAAGTTCTCTGGATGACTAGAATGAGAGTGTTGAGGCGTTTACTCAGCAACTACCGTGAGAAAAACAAGATGGACAAGCACATGTACCATGACATGTACATGAAAGTGAAGGGTAACGTTTTCAAGAACAAGCGTGTGCTTATGGAGAGCATCCACAAGTCAAAGGCTGAGCAGGCGAGAGATAAGACAGTCTCTGACCAGTTTGAGACCAAGCGTGTTAAGAACAAGGCTAGAAGGGATAGAAAGTTTGCCAGAAGGGAGGAACGTTTGGCTAATGGACTTGGCGGTGGAGAGATAGCTGTTGCATCTTAATAAGTTTACATTTGGAATAAGATTTTAGTTTTTCTTTTACATGATTGTTGGAAATATTTTGCTTAATTATTTAACATTACTTAAATAAAGAATATAATATATCATTCATCCATTGGTTAATGTGATGGCTAAAACTAAAAGTGAATGGTTTATTAAAGAGATAAAGATCAAAATATAAAATAGTATGTAAACTTAGGGGGTCTTATTGGATCAAGGATTTGAGAGAATTTCATTTTTTTCACAAATCCCCTCTTATTGTATCTAACATTTACAAATTCCATACGAAATCCAAGCTTATTGGATTAGTCATTTGTATAAATTCTCTCAAATTCCAGCTTATTGGAAAATATAGATTTTGTCAATAAAATCCATCAAATGGGATTTTGTGGAATCTCGATGATATTTTCCAGTGAAAAAATAACTAATTGAAATACCATCTCCTATGATGGTATTTGATTTTTTAAATAATTTTTTTTCACATTATTATTTTAAAAAAATATTTTTAGTTTAAAAAAATATTTTTATTTTTAAAAAATATATTTTTTAAATGAAATAAAAATAAAAATATTTGAAAATATTTTTTTATATTTTTTTTATATTTTATATATTTCAGAAAACGATAATAATATCAAATTTTAGTAATGTAGAAATAAATTATTATTTAAATAAATATTTAAAATTTAAAAAGAAAGATTTTTTTTCAAAAACCTAAAAAATTCTTCAAAAACATATAAAACTTGTAACAAATCTTTTTATGATTTATTCAAATCTCGGATTTCCTTGGATTTTGTCAAATCTTGAATTCTCTCAAATCCTTAGTTCAATAAGCCCCACTTAGTGTTTAGAGTTATGAGGTGGAGTTTTGGAGGTAAAATTTAAAATTAAAGAAAAATATTAAAATTTTAAAATAAAAAAGTGAACATTTTTTTTTAAAAAGTTTATTTTTGTGAAAAAAAACTTTAAAAAATAGATTTCCCCTTTATTAAATTACAAAAAAAAAAACAGGATCCGGCTTCGAACCACCAAGAGCGCAAATAAAAGAGGTCAAAGTGGAGACGTAGTTCATCATCTTCACTTTGCTTTCTTCGTAATCAAAGAAACCAACACCCTCTCTCTCTCTCTCCTCTCCCACTTTTGAATTTTCCTTCAGATTCACCATCTCGATTCCACTCTCGATCCTCCCCAACGATTCGGTCATCTGATCGGGATCACGCGATTTTTGCTTTGCGTAGATCTTGAAATTCGAAGATCGAGTTGGGTGATTCGATCAGAGGATGGCGTCTGAGCAGTTGATGTCTCCCGCCAGTGGCAGTGGCGGTGGCGGTGGAGGCGGAGGACGATACTTTCAGATGCAGCCGGAGCAGATTCCTTCGATGGTCTCGTCGCTATTCTCCTTCGCGCCGGCTCCAACGCAGGAGGCTAATCGTATATTCGAAGAATTACCTAAAGCAGTTATCGTCTCCGTCTCTCGCCCTGATGCCAGCGATATTAGCCCCGTGCTCTTGTCTTACACCATTGAGTGCCAATACAAGCAGGCAAGTCCCTTCCTTTGATCAGAATCTAATTTCATTTGAGAAGACTATCAACGTTTTCGAATTTGATGTTAGCTCCTTCGTTCATATCCTTGTGACACACACAAGCAATTCCCACTACACTCTATCATTGTCAATGCATAACATGTTTCTCCATATTGTAGTAGAAACGGTGCTTATTTCAGTGTAGCCTTGATTGTCTAACTTTAGCGTTTTTTCATGTAACAGTTCAAGTGGCAGCTTGTGAAGAAAGCATCTCAAGTGTTTTATTTGCATTTTGCATTGAAGAAACGTGCTTTTATTGAAGAAATTCACGAGAAGCAAGAACAGGTTAGGTTTCTCTCCTGAGGGGAACATGTTTTAGGCTTTGCCCTAGGCTGTTTGCTTGACGTTGCGCCAAGTTTTGATTTTTTTTCTTTGGAATCTCAATTTAAAGGTTAAAGAATGGCTTCAAAATCTAGGAATAGGGGATCATGCACCCATTGTGCAAGATGAAGATGGTGATGAAGTCCATTTACATCAAGATGAGAGTGCTAAAAATAGGTTAAGACTTGCTGGCACGATTTTTGGCTGTATAAGTTGCTGAGGTACTAGTAGTCCAAATGATGTCATTATTTACTCACAATTCGGCTCTGTTTTTTTTTGTGCAGAGATGTTCCTTCAAGTGCTGCTTTGCCAGTCATTCGCCCTTTGGGAAGACAACAGTCCATATCAGTTAGAGGAAAGCATGCAATGCAAGAATATCTTAATCATTTTCTAGGGAATCTTGACATTGTCAATTCACGGGAGGTATATTTTATAATTTATTTCGCTGGGTGCTTCAACTACTCTATCATAGTCTGAGAAATCTAAGTACAGCAAGTGAATTCTGAAGGTTTCTATGCAATTCAAGCTTTTATTCCCATACATTGAGTTTTGTTCCATTTCCGAGGGATATATGTATGCATTGTTAAGTACTAAATACGTATTATAGGTTTGCAGGTTTTTGGAGGTCTCGATGTTGTCATTTTCACCAGAGTATGGGCCCAAACTGAAAGAAGACTACATTATGGTAAAACATCTACCAAAGATTTTAAAGAGTGATGATTCTAATAGATGCTGTGGATGCTGCTGGTTCTGTTGCTGCAATGATAACTGGCAGAAGGTATGAAAATTGTAATTTTCTTTCTCATATTTGTGTAGTTTAGAGTTGACAAAAAAGTTCGTGTAGTTTGTACTTTGTAGATTGTTAAGGAAATTTGGTCACATCTGGATTTCCTCGGGGATGACTTGGTTAAGCGTTATGTGGTTATCCTTGACCCCTTTCCCACTCGTGCTTTGTCTCTGAAAGCATTGAATGCCATGAAAAGCTAATATAATAGAAGAAAGTAGGTTTCACCGTTAGTAGCTCTTTTTCTAATGCCAAAATTTGTCACTGTTCTCATTGGAGAAATGTTGAGAATCAATATTTTCTGAATGTTTAACCACACTGGTCAGATATTAAGTTTGAAGAACTTATATGTTTTTGTAACTCTGCTGTAAATCTTCATGTACGCTATGTATGTGCTATCAAATATTGCAATTGTCTCCTTTACAATTCATATTTTTTTGTTCCCAGTCAGACAATCATTATTAATGTGAGATATAAGATCATATCTAAGGTTCATTTTTTCTCCAGTACAGGTGTGGGGGGTGCTAAAGCCAGGTTTTCTTGCCTTATTGGAAGATCCATTTGATGCAAAGCTATTGGATATAATTGTTTTTGATGTCCTACCTATTTCTAATGGAAATGATGGTGCTGATGTATCACTAGCAGTAGAACTGAAGGATCATAATCCGCTGCGGCATGCATTTAAGGTTATCAGTTACTGTCCTACATGTCTTTTAGAATATATATTTATGCTTACTCCATCTGATAAGCTTTCTTGATAATCATTTATTTTTTCGCCACCACCTTGTTTAGTAACATATACTGTTGTTTTTAATTCTTCTATATAATTTTTTTTACCTGTCCAAGATATCTGCTGTGGATTTCCTAAGTTTGTATCTATTTTGCCTTGTCACTAACTTAGAGCAGCAGGTGGGCCTTGTGAAACTGATAACCAAGAAGATTAGTATGTTGCTTTTTCTGTCAACTAAAGTGGAATTCTATAAAATCTGTGTCTGTAACCTTCAAAGTTTAATCACCATCAGTTTATTGTCCCCTTTTAGCTAATCTTTTTCCTGGGTTTATATGTCAATAAAGTTGTGGAGAATTATTGTTTCATATTTTTGTTAAAATATCCCAGGTAACATCTGGAAACCGAAGTATAAGAATAAGGGCGAAGAGTAGTGCAAAAGTTAAGGATTGGGTGGCTTGTATTAACGATGCTGCTCTTAGACCTCCTGAGGGTTGGTGCCATCCTCATCGCTTTGGCTCATTTGCTCCCCCGAGGGGTTTGACAGATGACGGAAGTCAGGCCCAGTGGTTCGTGGATGGTGGAGCAGCTTTTGCAGCCATGGCTGCAGCCATTGAAAATGCTAAATCTGAGGTCTGCCATTTTCCATTGCAGGGTGTGGAGACGAACAATGAGTTGATTTTCGTACTTATTCAACTGATCTGATTTGTCTTGTAGATTTTCATTTGTGGCTGGTGGGTGTGCCCAGAACTCTATCTTAGGCGCCCTTTTGAGTCTCATACGTCTTCCAGACTTGATAACTTGTTGGAGAACAAAGCTAAGCAAGGAGTTCAGGTACGTACTACAGACGTGTATGTACTTAGTAGTTATTTCTTCTATATTGATGCGTCCTTAGTGGGCTATGAGATCTTACTTGCCAGGTTAGGAGGGATAATTCTTTGGTTAGAGTAAATGCTGATTTGTGTCTTTCACTTTGAGTCTGGATGGGTAGATTTCTAATTTTTTCATTGTTTTATGAGTGCAAGAGTTTTATGTACTTCTACTCAAGGAGGTTGCTTCTGCTCTTCCTAACAGTGTAGACATGTAAATTTCAGTGCACTGTTTGGATTCTCAATTTTTCATTTGCTTATTACTCTCTTTTCAGATATACATCCTTTTATACAAGGAGGTTGCTCTTGCTTTAAAGATCAACAGTGTATATAGCAAACGCAGGCTTCTTAGCATTCATGAGAATGTGAGGGTACTTCGTTATCCTGACCACTTCTCTAGTGGTGTCTATCTATGGTATGATATGGTGCACAGTTCTAATATATTTTCTTTCTTGTTTATCTTTCTGGTTGTTAGTTCTAATATACCTAACCACAAAATAAACGGGAGGAACTTTGATTCTACTTCTCTGCATGTCTTTGTAGGTCTCACCATGAAAAACTCATCATCGTCGATCATCAGGTCTGCTTTATTGGAGGGTTGGACTTGTGTTTTGGCCGGTACGACACGTTTGAACATAAAGTAGGAGATAACCCTTCTGTGACATGGCCTGGGAAGGACTATTACAACCCCAGGTAAGAATTTCCCTTTTACAATGACTATTAACAGATTTTAGTATTGCGAATAAAGAGGCGAGTTGATTTTCAGATGTAAAATGGGGTCTCTTTTCAGTTTACCAAGTTTACTTTTTTAATAAGAACAATTTATCTGTCACTTGCCAGTAATTTTGGCTGTGATGTTTGAAGATAAACTGTTTGGTGCTTTCCATCAATCATTTATTGCATTTCCAATACAAACCTGGATTGCCACATTTCACATTTCTGAATTCTACCCTCTGATTACTGTTTGAACGCCACCAAACTTCTGCAGAGAATCTGAACCAAACACTTGGGAGGATGCTCTGAAAGATGAGTTGGACCGAAGTAAATATCCGCGGATGCCTTGGCATGATGTGCATTGTGCTTTATGGGGTCCACCTTGCCGTGATGTGGCTAGGCACTTCGTTCAACGCTGGAACTATGCTAAGGTTCATCCATTCGTCAGGAACATTCTTCTCTCTGTTTGATTTTTGTTGTCATAATCGTAAAATAAACAATGATTGTTTCAGAGAAACAAAGCACCATACGAAGATTCAATTCCGCTTCTTATGCCCCAACATCACATGGTTATACCGCATTACATGGGAAGGCAAGAGGAGTCGGACACTGAATGCAAGAATGACGAAGACAGCATTAAAGGGATTAGAAGAGATGATTCATTTTCTTCTGGATCATCTTTGCAGGACATTCCATTACTTTTGCCTCAAGAGCCAGTTGATGAGGATGGTTCGAGTGGGAGGCATAAAGAAAATGGTATTAACAATAGAAATGGTCCATTCTCTTTCCGGAAATCCAAAACTCAACCAGTTGATGGAGATACTCCTATGAGGGGCTTTGTAGATGATCGTAATGTGCTACATCTTCCAGTGGCAAAGCGTGCTTCTAATTCAATCGATTCAGAGTGGTGGGAAACACAAGAACGTGGTTATCAGGTTGGGTCGCCAGATGAGACTGGACAAATTGGTCCGAGAACTTCATGCCGCTGTCAGGTGGGGTGTTATGGAAGTTTATATATACCATTAACCTGTTGGCTTCCCAGTTTAGATTGCACATATGCTATTGTGTAGATTCCTCTTCCGTCTCCTTCTTTCCTTGCTTACAGTCTTTAAAATTTTCTCAGAAAAATCAGAACTTCCCGTCAGTATTTAGCCCTGATTACTCCTATTTTCAGATTATACGAAGTGTGAGCCAGTGGTCTGCTGGAACAAGCCAAGTTGAAGAGAGTATCCATTCTGCTTACCGTTCTCTCATTGATAAAGCTGAACATTTTATTTACATTGAGGTATTTGCTATGAGATTTTTTTTTCTTTATAGTAGAATCACAATTTGACAGCATCATGTAGAGTTTCGTTATAACAACCTGCCGTATTCGCATTATACAAGAATTTTCGTTCTTGAAATTGAGTAGTGGACATAGGTTCACACGTGCTCCGTTTTTTCTGACTTCACATCTTGTGCAATGTGTCTCCAGAATCAGTTTTTCATATCAGGCCTTTCTGGAGATGATACAATAAAGAACCGCGTCTTAGAAGCGTTGTACAAGAGGATTTTGCGTGCCCATAACGAAAAGAAAAGTTTCAGGGTTGTTGTTGTTATACCTCTCCTCCCGGGTTTCCAGGTTAATTTTCATTTAGAATGCTGTAGTTTACTTCAAAAGAACTTTCCTCTGATATGCATATGTTCTAATTGACCTATGTGCCTGGCAGGGAGGTATTGACGACAGCGGTGCAGCATCAGTTAGAGCCATAATGCATTGGCAGTATCGAACCATGTACAGAGGACATAATTCAATATTGAACAATCTTTACAATACTGTTGGCTCAAAGGCTCATGATTATATTTCCTTCTACGGCCTTAGGGCGTATGGTAAACTTTCTGAAGACGGACCTGTTGCCACTAGTCAGGTAACAAATTAATTATCTACGGGTTAGATTTACATTGCTGCTTTTTTAGTCATCACAGCACCATCTAGTGGATGCATGTTTTTCATGTGTTTAAATGTAGTGACTGCTGAAAAATGTGAATAACATATCTTTCTCTCTGTGAAGGTGTATGTTCACAGTAAAGTCATGATAATTGATGACCGTGCAGCACTTATTGGATCTGCCAATATAAATGACCGGAGTTTGCTCGGCTCAAGGGATTCTGAGGTCGGTATTTTACACGTTTTAATTTTTGAGGTGCTATGCATCGAATTCCAAAAGCTTATTTCATATTTGACATCAAAGGGGAGAATGGAGATCATGTTTAACAAAGGAAAAAAAAAAGAGAGTAAGAAAAGTGGGAGAACGGAAGTAGTTTATGTGAACACTTTTTTATTAAAGAAAGTATTGGTGCCTCCAACATGTTATAGCGGAGTTTATACTGATGGAGGAGTTGGTTTAATAGTACATGCTGAATATGTTTTTGTAACACCGTACGAATGCTGAACATTAAGAAGCATAACATGCTTGTGTACTTTATATCAGATTGGAGTGCTAATCGAAGACAAAGAGTTGGTAGATTCGCGCATGGCTGGAAAGCCATGGAAGGCTGGGAAATTTTCGTTAAGCCTTAGGCTGTCTCTGTGGTCTGAACACCTTGGACTTCGTAGTGGAGAGGTTTGCATTCTATCCTTACATCATTTCTCTATATGGGATAATGTTTATGCACTATAACCAACGTAGTCAAGAGATTTTGAGTATATAAGCACATGTAATACTTTAAATGCCAAGAAACTATTCCTAGAAGTAATGTTATGCTTACACCTAATGATGAAAGATGATCTAAACCTCCCGAGCTTGAACTTTCAACCAATGGTTGTGATTGAAGAGTGTCTTTTTCTGATTTTCGATTCTTTGGCTTTTTTGTTTCCAGATTGATCACATAATTGATCCCGTTTCTGACTCAACCTACAAGGAAATATGGATGGCGACGGCAAATGTTAGAAACATGATTACATAATCAACATTTTAATTTCACTGGTCAGATATATAATCTGTGAAGCTATTGTTTATCCCATTGCAGACAAACACAATGATATATCAGGATGTCTTCTCTTGTGTACCCAATGATCTCATTCATTCAAGGTACAATCCCGGTTTATCTTTCCCTTCTCCAGCTTTTGACACTAGCCTGAGAAGAAATCTTCGGAAACCGAGAAGATTTTGGATTATGATGATTTGTAACATGATTCCTCTTGGATGCAGAATGGCGTTCAGACAAAGCATATCGTATTGGAAGGAGAAACTGGGACACACAACAATTGACTTGGGAATAGCACCGGAGAAGCTGGAGTCTTACCACAATGGAGACATCAAGAGAAGCGATCCAATGGACAGACTAAAGTCAATAAAGGGACATCTAGTGTCTTTCCCTTTAGATTTCATGTGCAAAGAAGATCTAAGACCATTCTTCAATGAGAGTGAATACTACGCATCCGCTCAAGTCTTTCATTGAGATCATACCTTCTATATTGATCTCAAATCTATTCAGCAACTATTAGACACGAAAAAACTTCATTTATCTTTTTTTAACCAATTCATCTTCATATGTTTATGGGAAAGAATTTAAAGATGTCTGTATAGGGAGGGAGGGAACTCGGAAGAGATGCCATTTTGCTATTTTTGGTTGCTCTCTTCAGAGGTAAAAGAAAGAACGAACAAAGTCATCTTCTAGAAGTTAATAATAGTTACTATCTTGTGCCCTTAAATTTGTCAGACTATGTTTTGTAAAATATGCGAAAGAAAGACTACTGAATAAATCCTAATGATCGGTGTCGAAATCCACGGTGGACATGTGACTGCTTGTAGCTACTTGTGGCAACTTACAATATCAAAAGTAATACTATGCGGAGGATTTGGTAATCAATTGTTTATCTTTTACCCAAGACATTCTCGAAAAGGGTTACAAGATATAGTTTATATTACATATTTCCATATTTTCGTGTAATAATTATTCAAACTTCACTTTAAATTTAAAATTCGTAAACGGTGATATCTCTATGGATTGCCTAGCTAAGTGTAGAGTGCTTACGAGTTTTAAATTTTAAATTGAAGTATAAATAATTATTACACGAAAAGTAAGTAATATAGAAAATATTTTGTAACCCCTTTTGAAAAATGTGAATAACATAGAAAACTTGTGTGATGGCGGCGACACGAAGCGATTTTGGGTTTTCAATTATCAGCTTTCTTACTATTCAACGTTTGTGGCCGTGGGACTACTCTGTCGGAGTTGTCGACAGACCTGCGGTTCATAAAACTCGTGAATGTTGAATGGTGGCCCTTTGGTGAATATATAATATTTAGTTTTACCGGAATGTTTAAGTTCGAAGATGAATATATAATATTTTAGTTTTAAAAAAATGAAATTTAATACATGCAGTAGGCCCATATATATTTTGGGCATAGATCATAGAATAATAAAGTTGATTATTAAACCGCAAAGGAAAGCAAAGTAAAAGGTAAATGAAAAACTCCAAACATGTGATTATATATACACACGTAACAAACTAATCCAACCTCATGTCTTTACTGCATACATATAATATGTATATATTCCATTTGATTTGTGTATATGACGCATACATTTTGCAACTTATACTACTCTGTTTATACATGTACTTGTATATTGTAAATTCGTAATGATGTCACATTTTGTTATATTTTGGCATGTATGACATTTCCAATTTATATTGCCATTTTTTCTTTTAAAATAGAGAACTTTTATAATAATAGAGATAAAGTTTGCTTCAATATATTTTTCTATTACATTGTCTAAATGTAAAATAAAATAAGTTGGAAATGTATATTTTTTTTATTTTGGGAAATGTTCTTATTACATAATTTAACTGATAGGAACATATCATCTGACTACGGTGTAATAAAATAACTTTTTTAAAAGATAAGAGTTGTTTCAGATCAAAAGCACTGGCAATTAGCTTTTAGATTCGAGAGCCTCTCACAACCACAACTTTTATTGACAAATGCTTATTATTTACCAAACCCACATGATATCATTTTATATTTCCACCGCATTCGTTAATTTATTTCATTTTCTTCCACATTCACATTTAATCGAGACATTTTACTATTTAAAAGTATTGAAATACCTATCATAAGGACGTATTAAGCGACTATAATTTATTCATGTGTCGGCCTTAAAACTTTATTATATATCGTGATCAACGTTTGATTGGTTATTCACTGTGGTTGTTGTAACGCTTTTGTTGTTGTATTCGAGTCATTTGACCCCAAAATTAACATATTGTGACATGTCAATTTTCTTCCATTTATGATTGCTTTGAAATGACATCTTCACGGTTCCTACGCCTTAACACTTCCATAACAATTGCATTAGCCGATATGGCAATATATGTATATATTATACATGTTGTACATATATATATCTATACCATTATTATATGTTACACCAAAAAAACCCCATTATTTAGTCTAAAATAGTATTTTAGATCTATAGTTACGTAGGTGCATGTACCACTTTTTAACCTTTCTGACAGAGAATACATACTTTGCTTAACAGGGTGTTTAAGGGGGGTGTTGATGGGTGGGCCCACCAAAACCAAAACCATAATCACTACCTCTTAGGCTATGTTTATCCATGGTCTCTTACACGAGATTCTTAACTTATAATTTTACCATAAGCACTACCTCTTAGGCTATGTTTATCCACGGTCTGTTACACAAGATTCTTAACTTATAATTTCACGTTTTTCAATTTATTTATTTTTCCGTTAAGAGACGTCTCTTAGGTTTTTTATTTAAGAGACAGTTTTTAAGTTTTCTTAGTTAAAAGTTAAGAAACGTCTCTTAGAAAAGTTAAGAAACGTCTCTTAGAAAAGTTAAGAACCCATGTTAAGAGACCTCTAATAAACACGCCCTTAAAGCTTCTAACTAAGCACTAGCTTCTGTACTGTTCACAGATCCCACTGACACGTGGCGATCCGTGATTGATTAGTTTTTTTTTTTTTTTAAACAAATTGAAAAAATAAAGTAAATAATAAATCCCCAAAGGGGGTGCTAGGGTTGAAGATGCTTTTGATAGTTTTTTTTTTCTTTTATTAGATCTATAGTTACGTAGGTGCATGTGCCACTTTTTAAATCTAAAATACACCAAATCGATATACAGAAGTATTTACAAGTAAACTCTAACATGTTCTTTTTAAAAAAGAAAAAAAAAACTCTAACTTGTGCAGTTGTATTTTCCAGCTCTAGTTCAGTTTCTTTTTGTAAAATCTAGTACAAAAAATTGTGTATTTATAATTCGTTCACGAGTCTACATTTCTAACAAGTAAACAGAAAAGCTTGTGTTCATATAAATATAATGTTAGCCTTGTATATTTTAATTTTATGTTGAATTGGTCTACTTTCAGACTATTTTCTTTAGATATAATTTTCATGGTTATATATATTATAATTTTGATGAGAAACAAAATGAGCACAATTTTTTTTTTTTTAATTTATTTAATTTCTCAAATGAATAATTGTTCTTTTTTTTTGTTTATTTTTCGTTTATCTAGAAGTCACCAATTGAAGCCATAGCCTACAACTATATAAAAAAAATCGTCAACTTTATGCTTAACATATACGTCTCTTCATGGTTATTGGTACGTGTACATGTATAAAATAAAAGGCTAAGAATAGTCGAAGAAATGAAAGAGTTAAATATGATGAGTCATGGAGACGATTCACCAACTTATAAGTAGTAAATCCAGCAAAAGGAAAAGTTTCAATAGAGAAACTACGATCAAGAATTTTATTTCTCAAACAAAAAAAAAACTACGTTTAAGAATATTCACCGGAGAAAGGGTAATCTATCTAACAAACCTTTAACTCTCTTGGCTTTCCTTTGTTCTTCTACATCTTGAGAAGCTGCAATAATCATGTTTCTATATATAGCTAATTAAGTTATCTTATCACTTGCCATTAGTTGTAACTTATAGATAAGAGCTAATATATATCACTACTTGTAGGATCGTAAGAGCACTAGAGAGAATGGTGCTTTTGCCTGCGTTTTTGGACGGTTTGGTATCGATGAAGAAAGGAAAATATCTATCTGAAGATGAAGATGGAGGCAAAGAGATAGCAAAATCGATGATGAAAGATTCCAAGAAGAACTCGACTTTGCTTGGTTCATCAGGTTTTGTTAGCTCCAAGAGATTAACCTCTATTTGTACTAATAGAGGTGAGAAAGGAATCAACCAAGACCGTGCCATTGTTTGGGAGGTACACTTTCCATTTATAGTCTATATGTTAGGTACACTTTCCATTTATGAGTTTTTCTATGCATGATATATCTTAGGGTTTTGGGTGCCAAGAAGACATAACATTCTGTGGGATGTTCGATGGACATGGACCATGGGGACATGTGATAACCAAAAGAGTAAAAAAGTTATTTCCAGCTTTACTGCTTTGCCAGTGGCAACAAGTTCTTGCATCCTTGTCATCTTCACCAGAATGTTTTGATCTATGGAAGCAAGCTTGCCTGAAAACATTCTCTATCATCGATCTTGATCTCAAGATCCATCCATCCATTGATTCTTACTGCAGCGGCTGCACCGCTCTCACCGCCATCTTGCAGGTACATTGAAAACCAAATGATAGAAGTTTACATAGAAAGCATGCTAAGTGTTTAAGTTTGGTATTTTACACTTGAAGGGTGATCATCTTGTTGTAGCAAATGCTGGTGACTCAAGAGCAGTTATAGCTACAACTTCTGATGATGGAGTCGGTTTAGTGCCGGTTCAGCTATCAGTAGACTTTAAACCGAACATTCCCGGTATATCTCTAAAAGACTATTCACAATTAGTTGGAAAGGTTATACTAAAATTGGTATGTATTACTTCCCGGTTAAACAGAGGAAGCAGAAAGGATAAAACAATCGGATGGACGATTGTTTTGCCTAGATGATGAACCGGGAGTGTACCGGGTGGGTATGCCAAATGGCAGATCCCTCGGTCTAGCTGTCTCAAGAGCGTTTGGAGATTACTGCCTTAAAGACTTTGGTTTAGTCTCTGAACCGGAAGTGACATACAGAAAGATAACCAGCAAGGATCAATTTCTCATCTTGGCCACCGATGGGGTAATATATCCAATCTTTGAAGCAAAATCAAGACACACACATATAAATATATAATCATGTATCTGTATGTATGTAGATGTGGGATGTGATGACAAATGATGAAGCAGTGGAGATAGTAAGAGGAGTAAAAGAGAGAAGAAAGAGTGCAAAGAGATTAGTGGAGAAAGCTATGATGCTTTGGCGTAAGAAAAGAAAAAGCATTGCCATGGATGATATCTCTGCTCTCTGTCTCTTCTTTCACCCTTGTTAATTTAACTCTTCTTTAACCTCTAATAACACACACATACATAGTCATATCAATGTTTTGAGCTTCCAAAACCAAAAATTTGTGATCAAAAGTTTAAAAATATTTTTGAAAATTGGTATGTAATAGTCGATTGTTCCTGGAAGTGTAGATGATAAGGATTAGAGCCTGAAGGATCCAAGAGAGTTGAATTATGAGAATCTAGCCCAAAATATGATATTAATAAAACATATGCAACTAAGGATTGAGTACACTGTAATAGAGGTTTTAAAGCTGCATTAAGTTAATAAACCATAAAAGAAAGGACAAAACTTTGACATAATCCCAGATTCTCTGAAACCTAGTAACCTGTTTGAAAAGACTGAAACACAAAAGGCCAAGGGATTCAGCAATGTTGGCTGCTTCATTAGGGCTTTTTGGTTTCTGGCATCTTTATAGCACCTTCGTCCACCAACACTTGGAGCTCTTCCTTAGCCATCTCACGCACTTGAAGATCTTGAGTCTCTAAGAAAGCAGCTAATATCCTTGAACTGCAGAAAAGAAGAGAGTGAACAAAGATTCAGATTTCAAGGACTGACAAATGGATAGATGAGAGAGAAGTGATTAGACTAACCAGTGTCCTTGAGCCCACGAACGACATTTTCCCGACAAGGCCTTCTTAAAAAGAATGGAAGCAAACGTAGGGCTGTCCAAGACCAGCCTTCTTATTGTTCGGTTTGAGTGAAAGTCTTCCAGGATGTGCTGTGAACTCTTCTCTGATTCTTCAGGTTTCGGCTCTGCTGCTACAGAGGCAATGGCTTCATACAGCTCACGCACATTCTCGCTCAGAGTTGGCAAAAGAATACCATCACAGCCTCCCACTGCAACCTGAAAAGAAATAAACATGAAAATGGGGGGAAAAACGAGAATAGCCGAGAAAGAAAAGCATGACAATACAGAATGAAACAACTAGAAACTAGCATTTGTCATTCAATTGAAAGTAGGATCTGTTGTGGAGGGGAGATCAGAGCATACAAGCCCTAATAAAAATGGTGTGATTGGTATCACAAGAATTCAACTCTCAGGACAAAAACTACTACCACAAAAAATGCTAGAAGCCAAAACTCAATACCTCATACATGACCTCTTTGGCAAAGTTAGACTTGAGGAATTCCTCAGCGTTCTCCACACATACATCAATAAGCCGCTGTACAGCAAATTCAAGAATGTCTCATTGAATGGTAAGAAAACACAAACAAAATCTAAACAAAGAGTCACATTCACACATACCTCAGCAAGGCCACTCTTGACTAGCAACTCCTGCCTTCTCAAAAGGGGATCTTTTTTACTGCCTGCAATTGTGACATTATCTTCAAGATTGCTCTCTTCAATTACCGTATCTTCTTGCTCATCTTTCGCCTCCTCAGCAGATTCTTTGCCATCTGAGTCCTTTGTTTCAGACAATGTCTCAGACTTATCCTGAAATTGAATGGTAATTGGTCAATACAGGCAGGTTTTACATCCGGTTTATTACACAATAGATATTAAAGCATTTTAGTTAAGTCGATAGTTGGGGCTATATAATCATACCATTAAGCACAGTGATGGAACAGACAGATCAAGAGAGACCAAATCATCATGACTGAAATACCGTGAAGAATTTGGATGAAGTAAATGCAATAGTGGTCTCCTACCATTCTGCAGAAAATTTTAAAGCCGTACAGTTAAGAGTGAAAACAAATACAGGAAGAACTCAACATAATAGTCATAGATACCCTAAAGAAAGCAAAGAGGACAAGATTAGACCAAATCCTAGAGCCAACAAAAGGTTAGCTGTCATCAAGCCGAAGAATGTGACAAAGTACATTAAAATTTAATATGTTATTTTGGCGTGTTTTTCAATATCAATGTACACAAACCTTTCCCATAACAAGATCCTTTAAGGTGGCCTCCAGCTCACGAACAATAATCTGCACAAGGTTGAACAAGATTACAAAAAAAAAAAAAAACATAACATACACATTTAATCCATAAATCTTTTGTCGGAAACTACCTTGGTTACTAGTTTTGTGTCATCAACTATGGAAAAAATACATGCAAGCACCTGAGAACATATGATAGACAAGAGATTATCTGAAAAACGAATATAAAGCAACAGCAAAGCAGTGCGAGTGGTAAACAAAACACCAAGAGAAAATAATTAGATTCTTACCATACTTCCATACTGATCAAAAGCCATATTTACAACATGGCTTTTTTTATCATCGGTTTTCATTGCTTTGATAATCTTCTTTCTCTCCTGCAAAGAATATGATTTACAAAGAGCGGAAGTTCAAAATAAGGTTCATTGTTTTGATATTAACAACAATATCATGAATTGCAGATGCAACCATCCAAACAGAAAGTATCACCTTAGCACTTCCATGTTTGATACAAAGCATAGCAAGCCTAGAACCATCACGGGTGTGAACCATACGCAAAAGAAGAGGGCCTGACAGTTGTTGAATCACAAATGCAGCAGAAGTCTGCACACACACACACACACACACAAAAAAAAACATATAGTAAATATTAGAAAGCAAAACAAATTTCTCCTTTGAAACGTTCACATAATTTCATTTTCAAAAATACCTTATCAGCTATTGTCATGTACTCAATCAGCAACTTGTGTGTGATAGTGTGGTCGACAATTCCCTTCTCAAGAATTGGTTGGATAATGGCAGTCATGTGTCGAACAACAGATCCTTTTTGTAGTCCTAGCTTAGCAATAATGTCCACAACCCTGAATCCCATTGAGTAACTCTTAATACGTGACCAGTTAAGGGGAATAAAGAGTGAAACCAGCACAAAGACTAAGGAATTGTACTGGCTTCTCGATTTCTAATGCGCTAGAATAAGACAAGTCAGAGACCTGAAAATTTACCTTTTCTCGGAAGTTTTGTTCAAATCCTTAAATAACTGAAGCTCTGTAGAGTACAGTTCTCCAAGGAGTTCTTGTTTTTGTGCTGCATTTCCCAAATGGTACGCATGCTCCACAACTTGGAAAAAAAAAAACAAAGATAAAGTGAGCTTCCAAAAGAAACAAAAAGATGCTCTGTAGCATCTTCAGTGAACATTTCGTTAATTTTGAAACATCAGAACTCCACATACCAACAGATCCGACCATGTGACGGAGGAGAGGAGCCACGTGGCCACGGAGACTGGATATACAGGTTGACAGCTGCTCCTTAGATGCTGCAGTAAAAACACTTAAATCAGCTAAAAACGTATAAAGAAGCAAGAATAGAGTTCAGCTTGTAGGTTAGTTCTCACCTAAATCCAACATCTTCTTCAACACATGAACAGCATATGTATTAGAAGCCAGACTAAGAAAGTGGGGATGGAGTTCTTTGAAGACAATATCCTTCTCAGCTTTTGAGCAATACTTCAAACAAGTCTTTAAGTGATAAAAGAAAACACAAAGGCCACAACTTGTAAGAGATATATCATTAAAGAATCAACAGCCATTCACGTAAACCAAAGATAGAAAAAAACACACACCTGGAGAACACGGGATGAAACATGTGAACCTGCAATCTCGTGCATTTTCCCCTTCATCTTCTGTATAGCTTCTGATATCAGCCTAACAAGCAAGTTTTAAAATATATATTATCAAACAATTATAAGATAAAGCGTTATATTCATCATTGGATACTAACTTTAAACGGTCCTCCTTGCCAATATCACGGCGCCTCATCTTCTCCCACAGAGTTGCAAGCTCCTGATATATTAAGTACGAAGAGTGATTAGTTCTATGCCCCTTGTTAATGAATCCTATATTACAAACGGTATAAAGGTACATACTTGCTCAAGAGTGTAATGAGGTTTCCTCTTCTTCTTCCTTTCTTCAGTAAGCTCCTGGAACCCCAACCACGAACACACATCAAGAATCGTAAACCATATGACATAGATTCCCAAATTCAAATGTTTTTAGCTTTGGAGTTCCAAAAAAACAAAAAGATTAGATTTTTTAAGACCTTAGCTTGTACACGACGCTCCTTCTTGGACAGGTTAACACTCTTGTCGTTATTTCCAAAAGACATTGGTTTACCATGTTGTTGTTGATTCTTGTCGGGATTAGACGGAGCTAGCTTCGGCTTCTTCGACTTGAGAGCATCGGATTTGTCAGAGCTTTCGTTATCCTTCCTCTTGGTCGGTTTCAGTCCTTTGGAAGACATTCTCGACGGAACTGCACAAGTCTAGAGAGAGAGAGAGAGAAACAGAGCGAGAGGTTTAAGCACACTTCTAGGGTTTTGAGGGACGGCGATATAAGACCTTTGTTTAAGGCTCCAAATCTTTTTAAATTACTGTTTTGCCCCTACCGCAAATCGCCCGGTCCGGTTTGATTTGGTTTTCCTTTTTTTTCCTTAACTTGTGAACAAATGTTCGGTTAGTTACAAGCAGGTAATTAAGTGGTTTGGATCTAGGATCTTAGAAGATTTTATTTTTTTCTCGACTCGCCTCTTATTGTATCTTCATTTATAAATTATATAAAATTCAAGTTTATTGGATACTCATTTATATAAATTTTATTAAATTCCAGTTTATTGAAAATATATGAGTATTGATAGAATTTGAATGATATTTTATAGTGAAAACAACAAATTAAAATACCACCTCCTATGATAATATTTGAAACTTAAAAAACGTTTCTTTACATTTTCTAAAACAAATTAAACTGTTTGTATTGAAATAAAAAAATAAAAAAATAAAAATATTTAAAAATTAATTTTATAATAATTTAAAAGAACAAATATGTTTTAAAAATAAATATTTAAAATTTAAAAGGTTTTTAAAAATATTCTGATTTTTTTAAAAATTCCATAAAACCTGTAACTTATTTTTTTAGAATTTACTAAAATTTCAGATTTTACTGAATTTACTCAAATGTGAATTCTGTTAACTCATTAATTCAATACCCCCAAAGCAGACATATGTCATTGACTCATTGTTGAGAAAGCCATTTGATAGTTGATAGTTGATACCAATGGTGGGCCTCAGGCCTCATGGTCACTATTTTGCATGCATGTGTTAGCCAACTAAGTTACTAAAGATTTTGATTGCATTGTGACTAGTGTTCTGTTTTTTTGGGTTTCTCCATTATAGTTTGTCTCGGTTCAACCTTTAATCCGAATTGTCAAGAATCTTACCGTTACTTATTATCCTGTTCGCACCAAAGCAGAACGAACGGCTTCAAGTTCGATTACAAAATATGTGCTTTTCCTCTATTAATACTTATCCCAAAATCATGCATACGTGCAAATTTAAAACATATCTAACAAAATATATTAATTTGTGTTATTTCCATTCGTTAGATTAATCTTCTAGTATTTCGAAGTTATAGATTATGGAGCTTTTCAACAATAAAACATTTTAACAAGAGAGCGATACTTGCATTTAAAATACAAATTCATACCAACTTTTTTTGAAAAAAAAATCATTCGTTACTTACAACTAATAAATATAATTTCCAAATTTTAGCAAAAAAAAAAACTAATAGATATTATTTTTTTGTTTTAAATACTTGAAGTTTTAGGATAATGTACTACTATTAAAAAAGATAATTTTTAATTTAAAAATATGATTAAAATAAAGATGAAATTGTTTTAATGAATTATAAAATGGATTATAAAAATATTATTGATTGCATTATTTTTAATAAAATTAAAAATCACGTTAAAATATAAAAATATTATCTATTTTAAAATATGATTTATTTAAATACAATTATTTTGAAACGGAATGAGTATAATTTGTGGAACCAGTTGGCAAAGTATTGACTCGGTTTAGTAGCAGCCATGAATATAGTAATAAGAGCGAAAGGAGCTCTCTCGTATTTCTCACGACAAAATCGCGCTATACGTGATGAACGGTGATATCAAGACCACGTCATCTCCCCCTGACAAGGTAACATGTGGCGGACGCCAGTGAACTCTGCTCAAATCCAGTTCAATTCCATTTCTCGAATCCGCGTCCACTTAAGGGGTAGCTATCCTCTCCTTTGCATCCCACCTTATTCATTCACCCTAACCCGACACGTGTCATAATTAGCTAACCGACAGAGTGTTCTTGGATCCCACTTCTGCTTCCTCGTGGGCGTAAGCGCATCAGATAAAACCCAAGCGAAAGGATCAGACCAAACAGTGTAGATCAACGAGGTTATCACCACTTATCTAATAACCAGAGCACTTATCACTGATAAGCTCAATAACTTATCAACCTTCAATCTCTGTCTCTGGGGTCAGCCTTTTTCTCATTGTAGAGATGGAGGAGAACAAGAAACCCTAGAAAACCATTTCAAACGACGACTTAATCGATTTGACCTAAACCCGTCTCTCACGAACACACCAGATCCAAAGCTTGAGAGGTTCATGAAATGTCGTCTCTGAGCAGAGAGTTAGTTTTCTTAATCCTTCAGTTCTTAGATGAAGAGAAGTTCAAGGAATCTGTTCACAAGTAAGTTTTTGTGTCTTTCTCTTGTTCTTGTCTGTGTTGGATGTTTTTTTTTTTTGTAATTTGGTTTGATGTGTATGTGTGAAGGCTTGAGCAGGAATCTGGGTTCTTCTTTAATATTAAGTACTTTGAAGAGAAAGCTCTTGCTGGTGAGTGGGATGAAGTGGAGAAGTATCTTTCAGGTTTCACTAAGGTTGATGATAATCGTTACTCTATGAAAATTTTCTTTGAGATCAGGAAGCAAAAGTATCTTGAAGCTCTAGATCGGTAATGGTTTATTCTTGCTTGAACATGTAGACTCGTGTGTTCTTGATTGAATTGATGATACATTTGTGTGTGATTCTTTCAGTAATGACAGAGCAAAAGCTGTTGAGATATTAGCCAAAGACTTGAAAGTTTTTGCCACCTTTAACGAGGAGCTTTACAAAGAAATCACTCAGCTTCTCACTCTTGAGAATTTCAGGCAAGTTTTTTCTCTGTCTTTATTGAAAGACAGACACTTTAGTGTTGAAGAGTATTTGTGTTTTTTTTTTTTTTTGTTATATCTCCACAGGGAGAACGAGCAATTGTCGAAATATGGTGATACAAAATCAGCCAGAAATATAATGTACACTGAGTTGAAGAAATTGATCGAGGCAAATCCTCTGTTTAGAGAGAAGCTAGCCTTCCCTACCTTCAAGGCTTCTCGCTTGAGAACTTTGATCAACCAAAGGTTATAACTATAAAAAGATCTTTATTGAAAAAAAAACGAGTGAAGTGTTTAATGTTTTTCTTTGTTTTGGTTGCAGCTTGAATTGGCAGCACCAGCTATGTAAAAACCCGAGGCCTAATCCTGACATCAAAACATTGTTCTTGGATCACTCTTGCTCTGCGGCAAACGGTGCTCGTGCACTCACTCCTGTGAATCTTCCTGTTGCAGCTGTTGCAAGACCTTCTAACTTTGTTCCTCTTGGTGTACATGGTGGAGTAGGATCACTTACTTTACTTCTCTCTCATATTTTGTTGTTATAACTTGAATGTTTTAGCTTTTGAGAATTGATGAAACTGCTATGTTTGTGCAGCCCTTTCAACCTACTCCTGCTCCAGCTCCTAATGCTAATGCTCTAGCTGGGTGGATGGCAAACCCAAATCCTTCCTCATCAGTGCCATCTGGTGCCGTTGCTGCTTCTCCATTTTCTATGCAGCCAAATCAAGGTAGATTTCATGTGACAAGTGTTTGGATAGTACCACTTTGGTGTAATTCATTTTTAATGTTCGTTGAGTTGTTAATGGTTTGATCTAAATCTTCGTTACAACAGTTAATGCTCTGAAACATCCTAGAGCACCGTCAAACTCTCTAGGATTGATGGATTATCAGAATGCTGATCATGACCAACTCATGAGACGTTTACGGTCTGCACAAACCGGGAATGAGGTAATTGCCTTGGTTTTTAAAATGCGTCTTTGGAATGTTTGTTTCTGATGTTGAGTACATGGCTCTACTTTTTCAAAGCACAGGTCACATATCCTGCTCATTCTCATCCCTCTGCGTCACTTGATGACCTTCCTAGAAATGTGGTGAGTACAATACGCCAAGGGTCGGTGGTGCGGAGCATGGATTTTCACCCTGCGCATCACACTTTACTCGCTGGTTAGTCTATTGCTACCGTGGGACATGAAGAGCTTAGTAGAGTTGAACTTTTAGTTGGCTCTTGTTTTAACATTTATGTTACTTTTAGTTGGCTGTTCAAGCGGCGAAGTCACCTTGTGGGAAGTTGGTTCCAGAGAGAAGATTGTCACAGAGCCTTTTAAGATATGGAATATGTCAGCTTGTTCTGGGGTCCTCCAGGTTGGTCTTTCAGTAAGATGCTTTTAGGCACTAATGCAGTCTTGAGATGAAACTTTACTATATTAGTACTCACCTGATAAATGTTCTTCTCAGGATACTATTGTCAAAGAACCATCGATATCCGCCACTCGTGTAGCATGGAGCCCAGATGGAAATTTTATTGGTATGGTATTATATGGAGATTGTTCCCATTACATTTAGGCTCAAGAAACCGTTTCAAAGATACAGTTGTAGCTTTAATTGGACACAGATCTTGAACTTGTGTATCATTTTTCTGTCTGCAGGGGTTTCTTTTACTAAACATCTGATTCATGTATATGCCTACCAAGGCTCAGACCTACGCCAACACCTTGAGGTATGTTAAATCTTCTTTTCTGTACTTACTTTCTTGTCTTTGTGGCACCTGCACTAAACTTAATTAGTCATTTGTTTTTTGCGCATTAGATTGATGCTCATGTAGGATGTGTGAATGACTTGGCGTTCGCCCACCCAAACAAGCAAATATGTGTTGTGACTTGTGGGGATGACAAATTGATCAAGGTACAAATTGACTTGTGAGGATTGTGACTATTTGAGTTCAGATTTTTATTGTCATATCCAATTATGAGTTTTTTTAAAGGTGTGGGATATAAACGGGAAGAAGCTTTACACCTTTGAAGGCCACGAGGCATCGGTTTATTCCATTTGCCCTCACCATAAGGAAAATATTCAGGTAGAAGCATTTCTTTGTTTATAAAGACCTTAAACTTCTCCTTTTTCAATTTTCATGTAATTTATATTCTATTTTTACTATGCAGTTTATATTCTCAACTGCTCGTGATGGTAAGATCAAGGCTTGGCTCTATGATAATGTTGGTTCTCGGGTTGATTACGATGCACCAGGACAGTGGTGTACAACGATGTTATACAGTGCTGATGGAAGCAGGTAAATACTTGTAATGTGAATATGCCTCAGCGTTAATCAAAAAACTCTTGTAAACTGAGTAACCATTTGCTGTGGTTCAGGTTATTTTCTTGTGGAACGAGTAAAGATGGGGACTCTTTCCTTGTTGAGTGGAATGAGAGCGAAGGTGCCTTGAAGAGGACTTATGTAGGGTTTAGAAAGAAATCTAACGGAGTTGTTCAGTTTGATACAACTCGTAACCGTTTCTTGGCTGTTGGTGAAGACAATCAAATAAAGTTCTGGGACATGGATAATACAAATATGTTGACAGCTGTTGAGGCTGAAGGAGGACTTCCGGTATGAAATTCTTGTTCTAGATGTTCCGCGTGGCCTCTTGTTTGTTTACTCTTGTGTATATTTGGATCATTTTGCCTTACTGATTTGTACTATCATCAGAGTCTTCCTCGTTTGAGGTTCAACAAGGAAGGAAATCTTCTTGCAGTTAGTACAGCGGATAATGGATTCAAAATCCTTGCAAATACTGATGGTCTTAGAACCTTAAGAGCATATGAAGCTAAAGCATCCATTGAGATGAAGGTTAGAATAAATGCTTACTTGAAATCTTTTTTTTTGTCAAGTTTAACTCAAGTGTCAATGCTGGTGATGCAGGTATCAACTTCAGCAATGGTTTCAAGCATGAGCCCAGCTGTTGGTAAAATTGAACACATGGACACAAGCTCTCCTGCTAGGCCCACACCAATTCCTGTATGATTAAAAATTTAGTATTATCTTCTTTTTTTTCTCTATATATTCTCCTACTTCACTCAAGAATCTTTATCTATGGACTGATTGATATGAGAATATTAGTATCTGGCAGTAGTGTATAAGGATCTTGGTTCTAGTCATCTAACTTTGGTGTTGTGACATGTGCAGAATGGAATTGAAGCAATGTCAAGAAGTATAGAAAAGCCAAGAAACTTGGAATCTATTGATAAGAAACCCTTGGAGCTAACAGAAATTGTTGATCCAACTCAGTGCCGACAAGTGACCATGCCAGATAGCAAGGATTCTGTCAGCTCTAACCTCCTTATCAATTGTCATGTTCATTAACATTGTTTATCTTGGAGCTAATCTTTTGCTGCTATGTCAAAATTCTAAAAGGTTGCTCGGCTTCTTTATACAAATTCTGGTGTTGGTGTTTTGGCTCTTGGAGCAAATGGTGTTCAAAGACTCTGGAAGTGGAGCCGTAATGAGCAGAATCCAACTGGGAAGGCAACAGCTAGTGTAACTCCACAGCATTGGCAGCCTAACAGCGGTCTCCTAATGGCAAACGATGTTTCTGAGAATCCTGAATCAGCTGTGCCTTGTATAGCGCTTTCTAAGAATGACTCTTACGTCATGTCAGCTTGTGGTGGAAAGGTTTCCTTATTCAATATGATGACTTTCAAAGTAAGCAGTTTTACTCAAACTTGACTTCTTTGTTGTTCACTTAGAGAATGCTAAATGGCTTCATATTTCACTTTTGTTGACAGGTAATGACAACCTTCATGCCACCACCACCAGCTTCAACATTTTTGGCATTTCATCCTCAGGACAATAACATTATTGCAATCGGAATGGAAGATTCTAGTATCCATATTTACAATGTCAGGGTTGATGAGGTATACATCCTGTTTGATTCTGTGGTGTTGTTACTGATTCATTCACCTCTTACATGAGATAATGTCTTTTGAACTATTAAGGTGAAAACAAAGCTGAAAGGTCACCAGAAGCACATAACCGGTCTAGCATTCTCTACAGCACTCAATATCCTCGTCTCTTCTGGTGCTGATGCTCAGGTAACGCATAGTAATTTGTTTTCTTGAGATGCTATTTGAAGCTTTCACGTACATGCTAGCTTACTTCTTTTTTATTACAGCTCTTCTCTTGGACCGCTGACACATGGGAAAAGAAGAAATATTCAGCGATATCACTACCACCTGGAAAAGCACCAGTGGGTGACACACGGGTCCAGTTCCATAACGACCAAATCCATCTTTTGGTTTCGCATGAGACGCAGCTTGCTATTTACGATGCTACAAAGATGGAGTGTATACATAAGGTAAACCAAAACATCTTTTCCTTTTTTAGTTGTTGTTACCTCGTCCTATAACCTTATTAATATACTTGTGCAGTGGGTGCCACAAGAAGCTCTATCTTCTCCCATAACCTCTGCATCTTACTCATGCAACAGCCAGCTTGTTTACGCATCATTCGCTGATGGAAACATTGCAGTCTTTGATGATGATTCCTTGAGACTCAGATGTCGCATTGCTCCATCTGCTTACATGCCTCAACCAACACCCAACAGGTACCCTATTAGCTAATATAATCTCTGACCATTGACATATGTTGAACCAAATGTGTGTTTTTTTCTGTGATAGTGCACCAATCATTCCACAAGTGATCACAACACATCCACAAGAACCGAATCAGTTAGCCGTTGGACTCTCTGATGGTTCAGTTAAAGTGATAGAGCCATCAGAAGTTTCGAGAAGATGGGGCGTGGGGGTCGCAGTTACTGCAGATAAAGCAGGGACTGAGAATGGGCGGCCATCCAGCTCATCGGCAGCTAATAACTCAAGTTCAGATCATCAGATTCAAAGGTAAGCAAAAGAAAGAAAAAACAGTTGCTGTCAGTTAAGTTAGTTGACAGTTTATTTTGGGTTGTAAAGTTGTGCTGTTTTTGTAAATGAGATCCTTAAATTAAAATCAGTAGGGCTTAAGTTTTTTTTTTGGTATTTGTCGGTGGCATTATAACATTAAAGCTCTACTCTTGAATGTAGCCTTTAATATATGGCTTTTGTGTGATCATAGAATTTCTTTTTAACTTCTGTTTTGTCATGATGTTATTATAGTCGAGGTATGGTGATAGCTGGTCAAAAAAACGAACTATGATGTGGTATAGTCGAACCGCATTTTGGTTAATTCGAATTAATCTAAACCGAATAATTAGGGCTGGGACAGACCCCTGGTCCCTTGGAGGACACGGAAACTAAAAATATTAATCTCCTTCTGGTTTTAGACTGAATCAACTTTTATCTATTCCCGTGATTCATACTATTATTGCACGCTTTTAGCCTATCATTATGATGAGTGATTAGCATTAGCATGCAATTGGAGCATTGATTACTGATTAGTGCTAAAGTTCCAAGTACAAACTGTTTTTGACTTTCATTTCAAATCTCTAATTTTTCTTAGAAAACCCGTAATTACATAAAGCTGGCCGTAATATATGGCTCGTTAAGAAACAATCATAAAATGCTTGTCGCATGGCTTGAAACAATGTGTTTCAGCATGAGAAGTAAATTTATTACTCCCTTTGTTTTAGTACATATAGACTTTTTAGTTTTCACACATATTAAAAAAAATTATTATTTCCTCAATTTCATATTAAGTGTCCTTATAGAATTTTCTATAAAATAAGTATCATTTTCGAATTTTGATACAAAATTTATTATTTTTATTATAATTTATTTTTCTATTGGTTGAAACATGGTTAGATTTATAGGTAATTGTATTTTTTATATAGAAAATATGTAAAATTAATTGTTTTTTAATGTTTATCCAAAAAGCTAAAGTGTCAATTAATATGAAATAGAGAGAGTAAATCACTATAATAAATTATTGTTTTCTGTAATTTTCAATTTTCAATAAATTTTAATCAATAGTAAATCAATAAAAGTCAATTAATTTTTTTGAAGTTTATAATATTTTCATAAAAACATAAAAAAAACTGATCTTTATGAAATTAATTTGTTTTTCTAAAAAGTATATCTTAATGTAACAGACAAGTGTTCTAAAAATCGATTTAGTTAACAAATTAGATTTAAACAACAAAAAAAATAGAACTATTTCTTCAAAATTATTCAACAATTTGATCTAGACATCCATATAAGTAATATTTTTTTTATAAAATGTGTAATTATCTCTATAGCTATTTTTAACATTAATAATATGTACTGAGATCAAGAGGAATATAAATAAAAAAGACCTGAGAAAGAACGTAAGTGTGAAAAGTAATTAAGGAGTGGGGTCTCTTACTCAACTACAAAAGGTATCCGAGGAACAGAGTCCAAACTTTCAATGCAGGGAACTACTTTTTTCTTTTTTAGGCAAAGAAGTTAGTAAGACTCTTTTACTAATTGCATGTTAAGTATAGTCTCATCTTTTAATAAAATCAGCTGAGCTAACTACTATCGTGTTGGTTTATATATAGTTTTGTTTACCTACTTATTTAATAAATGGTGTGTCAAGTGTCAACCCCCCTTGAATAACTAATAGTATTCATTTTTCTTTTTTTACTTCAACATTTTGATCAATGATAATACGCATTACACATATGCATTATCCCAGAGTTAGTTTGAGTTTTGATAAAACAAAAAATTCATCTGGTTATGAAAATATATAAGTATTTCTGTTATTGTTTGCCACAAATAGTATTTATCTTAGTGTTGTATGCAAATGCTTTTCATAAACGGTCTGATAATGATAATAAATATTTTATCATTCGCATATAAGACATGATATGTCTGAAACATTCAATAGCTGAGTTTATTATGGTGATGTCGGGGACAAAGTCGAGAGAAAATATGACTACATTATTGTTTTGAAACATAGACAGCTAAGGTTACGTCCAAGAAGGCAAAGAGGATAATAAAAACTAGTAGTAATTGATATTACCGGGAAAAAAATAGAATACAACTTGATAACTAGTAGTTTACTTGTTTCTTTGGAACGTACTGATCACGGGAAAAATCACCTGGCACAATTATAGTGACCACACGACTTAAACCTAAAAGATAATCATTTTAGTTTCTTAGATATTGACATAAGTATAACCCGACATATGTATATGACCCGCCTCGTTTCATAAGATTCCAACAAATATGAAAGTGACCTTCTAACTAATTACAATTTTTGATAAAATTTATACTAATTCATGATGAACAACTATATACTCACCTTAATTTCTAAATCATTCCTTTTGCCAAAAAAAAAAAAAAATCTAAGTCACTAAATAGCGTAAACGTGAAGACCATTATATCATACACATGATCCTCTCTATGCGTTTTATCTAACAAATTTCAATGGTATTTATGTTTTTTTAATCCAAATCAATTAAGAAAATTAAAAAACAACATACGATTAGTGGTGTCTATTCACACTGCTTAAACTATTCATTACAACAGTATATTAGTCAACAGGAAATCAAAATCATATCTTAGAAATTTCTACAATCATATAATTGAATTCTCCACATTAATTGGGTTTTCTCCATTATTTGTTTGCTCAAAATAAAAATGTGTGTTTGATTTAATACTGTTAAAAACATATTTATAAATAAATATATTAAAATAGGTGTGGAAAATCAAATGTGTGGAAGCAGCATTAAGCATATGTGGTCTTATGGAAAATGATCTGTCAAAGCCAGGCTGGCACTACTCCCCGATGATTGCTTTGTGGGTCCCGTTGCCTTCACTGTCTTAAAGCACATGCGCTACTGCTTACGTGTCCTCTTTGCATTTTCAATTTAACTGTAATAATTTTTTTTTTTTAAATAAGCCTACTTGTTCTTCTTTTTTATACTATAAAACAAAACTGGTTAGTCTGTAATCCCACATCTCATTTTCACGAAAATAATAATGTTAATGTATTGTTAGGACAAATAAATAAATTTTCCTGTAGTACTTGGCTGTGTTTAATAAAAACTTACTCTTAAGTCCTATTAATAAACAATTATACGGCTTGATAATCAATTATTATATCAAACCACTTTACCAAATTATATAGTATTGAATTGCCGTCTCTAAAACAAATATAGTATCAATTACCTTTTTTCTAAACAGTAAATAAAACGGTTGTTTGCTCAAATCAAAACAGACCACATGTGTCATTTTAACACATCAGATCCTTTCTCTATATGCTGATTAAATCTCATATTTTTTAGTTTTTTTTTTGGTTAGAAAAGGGTACTCAACAGCTCAAATTCACTTTATTTGCTTACATTTTACACTTATTTAAATAACAGTCTGATATTCATTATTTAAATTTCTTAGCATTTTATAATTTGTAAAGCCAAAGCAATATAGAGACAAAACCAGTAATGTTACAATTTACACTATATAATTGTACAATTCTTACTTTTCAACTAGTTGTAGACTTAAAAATAGCTATTCAAAATGTAGAATAGTCGTGTCGGCAAGTTATGCAGCTCCAGTCGCTAGGACAAATTTTTATTTTTTTAATAGAAAATTGATGAATATACATAAGTAATTAGTTAAAATTAAAACTATATTATAACGAATGAATTAGCTTTTTTTAGGCACGGACTGAATAGGCTTTAGAGGTGTCTTTTAGACCAACTCTAGTCTTTTAATTCCAAAGCTATATTTATTGGTTTGTTTCTTTTTACTTTTTTTTGTTTCCTGATATTCACATCTTGGATATTTAGATTCTAAATTGTAAATATAGGAGTCTTGTATGTGTCATTAACTAATTTTATTTCAGGGTAAGAAAGCTAAAAATATCGCTCTTGAGATTTTAGTGAATTATATATACTGTCTGGTCCTTTTTATGTAAATTGTAATTAATGGTTAAATACTCGGATCAATAACACTAATGATTATAAAAATAAAATAAAATAAAATAAAATTATTGATTGATAGCAACTCGAACAAACAGTGCGTTAATAACATGTAAGTTCTTAACTTCGGTCTCTCTTGCTCTCTTCATCTCCTCTGCTCAATTTTTTTTTCTGTTCTTGGTTCTGTCACTCGCCGAGACTTTTCTCCTTCCCTCAGGAACTTTAAGTTTCTGAGTTCATGAAGATGCCAGTAAGTACGTTTCTCCCTTTTCTTGTTGTCTTCTTTTCTTTTTGTTTTATTGAATCTTCTTGTTTTTTGTTTTTTAATTGCCTCTCTGCAATTACAAAGTATGAAACTTTGCAGAAGAATCTCTTTCTATGAATCTATGTTCTTTTTTTTCAACTCCAGCAGATGAAATCTAAATAACTGTGTTATTCATTTGAAATTGGTTCTTTCCAAATCTGGAAGATTTTTGATTCATTTCCTCTGTTTTTTTTGCTAACTTGTTCTGTTTCTATCTCCTTGGATTCTCTTATGATTGATGTTTGATTATACCGATGCTTCTCTTTGTTTACACAGTTGCAAGTTTATGATTCCATAAGCTGTTTCCGAGATAATTCTTTTTTTGCTGATTTTCATCATCAAAACCGAATATTTTCTCAAGTTTTTTTTCGGAAATTCCTATGTTGACACCAAGAAAAGCAAGAGAGTTCATGCTTTCCCTGTAGACAAAACGTTTTTTAATTTAGCCAGTGGCATAAGATTCTCGTTAAGCATCATCACATGATTCACATCAATGTTTTGCTAACATCTTTTTTTTTTGGTCAAATTTATAAACTGAGTATCTCAACTTTTATGATGAAGGTGGCATTGGTCTGGCTACTGGCATTCACCAATCTATTACTGATCAAAGTAGAAAGCAATAGTGCCGTATGCAAGGAGACTTTCAAGTTAGACCCTAGACCTCACAGTGTCTCCATCCTCGAGTTTGGAGCTGTTGGAGATGGCAAGTCCCTCAACACGATTGCTTTCCAAAACGCTATCTTCTATCTCAAGTCCTTTGCGGATAAAGGCGGTGCTCAGCTTTATGTCCCACCAGGAAAATGGCTCACTGGAAGCTTCAATCTCACTAGCCATCTTACACTCTTCTTGGAGAAAGGAGCAACCATTCTTGCTTCACCGGTATGATCCCTCAATCAAATACTATAAGGGATCTTCAGTGTTACTTATAGTGGTGACATTGTTTCTATTTTTCTCCTAACGTGGCTTAGGATCCATCACATTGGGACATTATCAGTCCTTTACCATCCTATGGTCGTGGAGTTGAACTTCCAGGGAAACGGTATAGAAGTTTGATCAATGGAGACAATCTACAAGACGTAGTCATCACTGGTAAGTGGTAAATCACAACCATCATCATTAACTTGACGACATTGAGACTTTAACTTCTTCTTCTTCTTCTTATGGTTGGCAGGTGATAACGGGACATTTGATGGTCAAGGTGCGCCCTGGTGGGAGTGGCTAGAGTCAGGAACTTTGAATAATAGCCGACCTCATATAATAGAATTAGTCTCATCCAAAAACATCCTTATATCGAATCTAACCTTCTTAAACGCACCTTCCATCAACATTCACCCTGTTTATTGCAGTCATGTTCATATCAAACACGTTTTGATCGAAACAAGCGTTGATTCTCCCTACGTTCTTGGAGTTGTCCCAGGTAATAATCACTTCCTCCTTCCCTTACATCATTCCTCAACTGAAAGCTAACTTCTTTTAATGTTTTTTTTTTCAGATTCTTCGGACAATGTTTGTCTCGAGGACTCAACTATAAACGTTGGACACGACACGGTCTCTCTCAAAAGTGGTTGGGACCAATACGGCATAAACTACGGTCGTCCAACCACCACTGTTCACATCCGTAACCTCATCTTGAAATCTCCCACCGGCGCCGGCATCTCCTTCGGGAGCGAGATGTCAGGCGGAATCTCCGACGTCACCGTGGAGCGTCTCACCATACACAGCTCACTAGTCGGCGTCGCTTTCAGAACCACCAGAGGCAGAGGAGGGTATATCCGTAACATCACAATCTCCGGCGTCGTTCTCTCCGGTGTAAAGACAGCCATCGTCGCCGACGGACACACCGGGTCGCACGCGGATGATGAATACGACAGGGACGCGCTCCCGGTCGTGACGCGTATCGTCATGAAGAACTTCACCGGAGAGGGTATAATATTCCCCGGAAACTTCACCGGAATTGGAGAGTCTCCGTTCACGTCGATATGTCTCGCGGATATTCATTTACAGACAAGTTCAGAATCTTGGGTTTGCTCTAACGTCTCAGGTTACGCGGATGACGTAACGCCGGAGCCTTGTGAAGAGCTCATGAGTTCTCCCTCGTCGTGCTTGGCCACGGCGGCAGAGTCGTACTACAGTTGGTAATGATAGTAAAGTGAATAAATGGTGGTGAAGAAGAAGAAGAGAGTGATCGTGGAGATATTTGGTTTATGATACGATTGAATTTTCAAATTATTTTTGTCAGTAAAGTCATAAAAATTTGTTGTCGAGGGAGAGAAAGAAAACGTGAGTATCAAGAAACAGAGTTTCTGTTGTATTTATTTATGTACAGCTTCTATTTCTTCATTCATGGTGTAAGATTATTCATCTTCTTTCTTTTTTCTATCAAGGAAAATAAAATATATATAAAAAATTGTGAATCTCCTTGGAAGAGAGATCTATCACTTGTTCATCCAATCCAGTTATGAGTTTGAGATGGACAGACAAAAAGGCTAGTTATTATCATGTCTTCTACCTATATGTAACATTAAGATAATTGTGTCATTACAGTCTCAGGCTCTCAAAACATACCAATGATGTGATAAACTGTAATCAACTTGGTTCTTTGTTGCCTGGTACATTCTAGCTATAACCTTCCTTTCAGACACAACAGTGTCCTGAGTTTCTCTTTCTTTCTTTTATCAAATTCTCTTATAAATGCACATTGTTAAAGTTCCCGGTCTACTGGATACTAAAAGGGTTGGTCGCGAACAAAATCAAATGAAACATTCGTCTATAAGCCCAGAACTTTTAAGCAAATTTACATTGATTTAAATCTCTATTTTTAAAAAAATATATTTATTAAAGTTTTTAAAAATCGCTTAGATCTCCAAAATTTTAGAGCATGATTAATGTAAGTTTCTTAGAGTATAGTACTTAGTGTAATATAAGATACATCTTTTACTTTTAACTAAAAAAACTAAGAAACGTCTCTTATATCTCTTATTTAAGAGATATTTCTTAGTTGTTCTTAGTTAAAAGTTAAGAGACATATTTTATATTACGATAAGAACTATATCCCAAGAGATCTGCATTAATCATGACCTTAGAGCCCGCGTGAGATATTGCAAAACCTCTAACGATTGTTTCTTTGCATTTCACACCTTATCCTGACCTCTGATAGAACACGCATCTCTTTGCACACACGACAATTAATTATCTTTGGTTTCCAGTCCCACGAGCTTAAACTATCGACTTGGAGCCCGGACAACGGTCAGCATGTATAAAACTTAGCAACTTATATAGGTTTGTAGTTTTTTTAAGCCAATGATGTGTTCTTTCTGAATGATGGTTGGTCGAAAGTAAGTGACACGTGTCGAAATACTGCTGCACTTCATTTGTCATATCTCTATGGCCGCCAGCATCTTTTCTTTCCCAAATGACACGTGTCTCATCTTTTGGCCGTTGACCTCCACTGTTCCCACATACTTTTTGGGTTGCTTCCACTCAATGTATTCATTACTGTTTTAAACCGAAAATATAAATGTGTTTGATACTTGATAGTCATAAAGTACAAAATATGGGATTTTATATGATAATTACCTCAAAAATAAGGAACATGTAAATTATAGGTATATTTTAATGTTCTGTTGTATGATGAAAAGTTGTTTTTTGTATCTGTTTCATATTTTTCAGATTGCTAGTGGAATCGATAAAAATGTTGATTTTAAAGAGTAAATAGTCAAGCTATATTTCGTTATATCTACTTTTAAATCATTTCACCCATGTGATTGTAATTTTCTTTCAACTTATTCATTGTACTTGGTCACGTGAAAATGGTCAATTTGAATGAAGATGATAAAAAAAATTGATCAGTCGCTAAATATTCAACAAGATTAAAAAAACTTCCAACCGAACGTTATGGGCACATGATAGGCCACCAAGCAAGAAGATGAATACACAAGTCACAAGTTATGTAACAAAACTCCAGTCGCTTTTAGGTTTATAGATAAATTAAGGGAAAAATCCTTAAAAATACACTAACTAATTTCTATTTGCTAATAAAATACACAAACTATTTTGGATTCCCGTTTAATACACAAACTAATTTATGTTGTATAATAAATACACAAACTTTCAAAATTTGCCAATTTTACACATTTTTTTAAACGGAGTCAACTACATTTAACGGAAATTATGACGGCGTTATTGTTTAACGGAACACATGTTTAGCTTGCATAAAGAAAATTCCTTAAAAATACACGAACTAATTTTTCATTTGCTAGTAAATACACTAACTATTTTGGATCCCCGTTTAATACACGAACTAATTTTTGTTTCCCATTAAATACACAAACTTTTAAATTTGCACATTTTACACATCGATTTAGACGACATCAACTATGTTTAACAGAAGATGATGTGGTGAAATTGTGATATACACGCTCACTCTCAATCAAAACCTCTCAAATTGATTGAACTCTAATTCAAGTTAGTTCAATTCGAGTTTGACACCATAATCTGTTTTGACCTCTTTTATTCTCTAAATGTTCTTTTTTTTCTTCACTTTAATTTGCCTTTATATCGTTTCGAAGTGAAGTCGATTTTAAACATTTTTTGTCCTTTTTCACGACATGGAAATCGACTTCACTTTGAAACAAAATAAAAGGAAACTAAAATAAAGAAGAAAAAAATAACAAAATTTGAAAAAAAGGTTAGAACAAATTATAATGTGTAAAATGTGCAAATTTAAAAGTATGTGTATTTAATACGAAAGAAAAATTAGTTCATGTATTAAACGGAGATCCAAAATAGTTAGTGTATTTATTAGCAAATGAAAAATTAGTTCGTGTATTTTTAAGGAATTTTTTATTTAAGTTAAACACGTGTTTTGTTAAACAATAACGCCGTTACCATTTCCGTTAAATGTAATTGACGCCATCTGAAAAAATGTGTAAAATTTACGGATTTCAAAAGTTTGTGTATTTAATAGGCAACACAAATTAGTTCGTGTATTAAACGAAGATCCAAAATAGTTCGTGTATTTTATTAGCAAATAAAAATTAGTCTGTGTATTTTTAAGGAATTTTCCCATAAATTAATGTACATAAAACTCCACTCGCTTTTAGGTTTATCCATAAATTAATGAGAAATACATTAAAATAATCCAAAAAAAATTGTGAGAAAAATAACTTCAAAAAAAAAATACAATTTTTTTTTATTAAATAATGTAAATATACATTTATATTTTTTAACTAATCTAAAAATATTATTTAGAGTTATATAGTGGAATTTCGAAGGTAAGCCTTAAATTTTTGTAATAAAAATAGTATTTAAGAACAAAAATAACAATAATAGTCTTTTTGAAAAACTATTATAGTTATTTTTGTTTTTAAATACAATTTTTATGACAAAAATTTAAAAAGGTTATTTGAGAGAATTGACTTATATTAATACTATACATTTTAGTTTTGAAATCCATAATTAGGACAGAAAGAAATAATATTCTATATGAAACTAATGGAAGAACTCACAGCAAGTTTGATGGGTGCATTTTTCGCCAAGAACTCCAGCAAGTTTTCAGTCGTTTTATATTTTATTTATACAACCCCTTAGTGTAAAGTTATATGGGTGTGCAGATGTTAGTGATGATAAAGGTTTTGGTTCTGCACAAAAAGCTGAAATTTTTGTGTTCTACAAAACCTTTTTCTGGTGACATGGACCTTAAGATGATAATTGAAATTTAGATAAGAAAATCTATGTAATAACATGTCTGTCTAAGCAACACTAAAGTAAACAAGATATATATTAAAAACGCAAAAAGCTCATCGTAAGAGTAAAAAGTTTCTACAGAGAATATACGGTTTCAGCTGGTTTCTTTCTCGGGACCTTCTCCATTTTAGCTTTTGGCGCAGTAACATTTTGTTTTCTTTGATAGTCATGCATTCTTGTTTTTATTTTATATTTTATATCATACAAGTACATAGTAAAAAGCAATTGATAAACTCTACAACTAGCGTATAATTACTATTTTCAAAAAGCAAGTGCAATTTAAAGGTTAACAAGATTATCTATTTTATTAAAGTTGAAATATCAAATATGAATTGATTTTTAAAATAACCTTTGAATGACATCTATTATCACTAAAACCTAACCAATCCTAATTTTAGCATTAATTAATCCTTACCAATATTTTTTCCAAAAATATAATTAATTAATTTTATTTATAATCAACATTAATGATTGTTTCAAATGACAATATAACTTACCAAAAATCTTCTTTAATGTAATTGTATATATTTAGAAATTAATACAAATAATAAAATATAAAATTATTGTCTATTTTGTAAATATTAAAAGATATTATTTTTTCAACTCAAAAATAAGTAGTCAACTTATATTATACTCTCTCTCTTTTTTATTAAGATTAATATTTCTAAAAAAAATTGAAAGATAAATTATTTGTGTTTTCTATAAATATTATAAAATTTCAAAAAATTAATTAATTTTATTAAATTACTATTGGTTAAAAATTATTAAAAATTGTAAACTACAGAAAACAATAAATTTATTATAGTGATTTGACGTATTTTCTTAATATGTGTGAAAACACTAAAAATATTATTTTTGTGAAACAAAGTAAGTATATAATTACTATTTTCAATTTTTTCAATATTAATGTACATGAATAATATAAAATTGATATAAAATAAATAAACAACTCAAATAATTACTTATTTATTATATTACTAATAATTTTATATATTCGCTAAAATTCAAAGATATAAAATAATATTTTAGTATTATATATAATCAATATATAATAAAAAGTAAAATATATTTAATACAAATAATAACTCAATGCTAACATCATAACATTTATTTATAATAAACATATACTATATGTTTTTAAAAGTTAAAACACATATCCGTGCAGATGTATGGATAGGAAAAGTTAGTAAATCTCTTCTGAAATTATAATCTACCAACCAAGCTCTCGTAGTAATAAGTAGTTTTTCATGATAAAAAGCTGGATACTTTTAGTTTTTCACCTTGTAATGGTTTTAACTTCTTTTTTATCAAAGGTTTTATCTTTTATGTTACAACTTGCTAGTGTGGAGTAGGGGGAAAAACAAATTAAGACAACGATAGATGAAGAAGTGGATGTAAAAAGGCGCAAGTGATCTTATCCATTTCACACATGGACACGTGTCGTTGTGGGGAAAGCTTCAGCGACTTGATTTACATGTTTTTATCATTAAATGTTTTTTTTTTATCATTTTGCTGTCTAAGTTTATTACTATTCATAAAATCAGTTTTTCTAAAGAGAAACACACGTATTTCCATTAGTATACACTACTAAAATACCTTTTCAGTATTTTCTACTAGACAACTTCCTTTTATTTTGTTAAAATTTAAAACCTATTCGGCTGCTTATATTTGCCATTTGGTATGTTTTTGAACTCTTATTTAGACAAATACTGCAAACTTTTTTTTTGAACGACATGCTGCAAACATTTAATTCACTTGATATCACATTTTAAAGTGCTAATGCAAGGTTAAGTTGATGCATATGAAATGATGAGTCGTATGACACACCCAAAACTGTCTTTAGTTTAAAAATACGAGACATTTCGGCAGTGCTAAACAGCTGTTTAAGCAATGTAAACACTAAACTTGGATAACTTAAAAATTATTTACAATGAGGTTGACAAGTTTATACATTTATAAACAGACTAGAAATAAAAAACAAGGCAAAAAGTAATTATTTGCTAGATGGATTATGCTTTATAACAGTACGTATAATAATACGACGCAGCACAATCGAATAGTCAAATGTGATATGTCATCTGTACTATATTAAAAAAAAAACTATTTCAAGGTTATAGGCGACTGGTGGGAAGCATATGATGCTGTTAATCATTCAAACGAACCGTTTGAGTTGTTTATTAATTTATTAATTTTCCAACGTTTTAATAGATGTGTATGTTATATGTATACCAAATAAAACTGTAATTATCTTTTTTTTTTGTAAGAAAACCGATTTGTTTTTAAAATAATTAGAGCTCAGCTCAACATGTACGTAATGATAGAAAATGCTTAGGTGTATTTTGGTACCTTAATCATATGCTTGAATGTGCGTCTACGTATTATTTTAATGATGTTTATATATGTTTTACCATTTAATTTAATACAAGTAGGCCCATAGGACAGAAGGCATTGTTTCTCAATTACATAAATCTACATGGCAATTATGTAATATCTTTGAACCTCTCTTTAGTGAAAAATATAAGAAAATAAAGAATATGTATTTATTTGTTTTAGGCAAATTCTTTTTACTGAATTGGTAGAAAATGGATAAAAATAAATAAAATTAAATTGGGGACAAATGACGATAACAATTAACAATATATAATCTGTTAAGGTTGAGTTTACAACTTTAGATAACGAGTAAACAAAACTTTTACATGCATGAGCTGGATCCACGCATCAAGGATCTTTGGACCCACTTTCTTCCAATTATACTAACTTTTCATACCCTATATTTTCATATAATTGAATACAAAGGCCCCTATATTTTACTACCTTACAGAATAGCCAAGAAATTATATAAATTGATGAAACATCCAAATGCTCATTATCCATAAAAAGAAAACTTCTATAGATAATTAGTTCAAATTTTTAAATTAAAACTTTAGTTACAACTTTTTTACCCTCAGCCATACTTGGTTAAGACCTTTTAAATGAAATCTTTAAAATTGGTCTAAAATGTAATAATTGATCAAAATGTAGAGAAATAAGAAAAATAAAGGGTATATAACAAAAGGACATGTACGTATATGATCATATAAGAGATGGTGGTATATTAATTTTATTCTTGGGTTCGTCTTTCATAATAAAAAAGCTTTACTCTACTGATTAAAATAACAGAGAAGCTGTGAAGGTGAGGTGAGACAAGCCATGTCTTCTTCCTCAACTCCCTAAGTCTCATCTCTCTCTCTCTCTCTACACTTTTTTTTTACCCATAAATTCATTTTTTTTTCACTATCTCCAATTCTTATTCTCTTTCCGTTTCAACCCAAAATCGAATAAATTTCTCTTCTGTCTGGGTATATATTCCTTTTAAAACTTTGGGAGAGATGATGAATCCGAGTCAGGGAAGAGGAGTCGGATCGGGTGTTGGGTCGAGTTCTGGTAGAGGTGAAGGCGTGGTGGAGATGTTTCCGTCGGGGCTTAGAGTACTAGTGGTTGACGATGACCCTACTTGTCTTATGATCTTAGAGAGGATGCTCAGAACTTGTCTCTACGAAGGTTCCAAGATCTTCTCTTCTACTTTTGTTTTTGTTTTGGGTTTATTAGTAATTATTTTGATGATTAATTTTCACGAGTTTATGGTCTCTCTCTGTGTCTGTCCTAATGATTTATTGTGGTCCAAAGAAAAAAAAAAGATGTTATTTTGAGGGATAATTATGGTTTTGAGCATCGGTGGTTGACTAACTCTGCTCTCCTAAATATAGAAACTTTTTAAGATTCACAAATATTAATCTTCTTCACTTCATTTAGTTTAGATCACATAGAAAGATTCACATCTTCTTAAGACAAAACTTTAAAAGAATTAAAATCTGAGAGACTCTGAGCTTTGACTTGAGTTTGGTTAGATCATGTCAACTCATGAGATCCTTCCTTGTTAAGACTCAAAACACTTATGTTTCTCTGTGATCTAAGTTCTGTTATGAATCTCTATTGTCTATATACACTCTAGAAGATGATTTTTTCTTTGTGGCCATTCAGTAACGAAATGCAACAGAGCAGAGATGGCATTATCTCTGCTCCGAAAGAACAAACATGGATTCGATATTGTCATCAGCGATGTTCATATGCCCGACATGGACGGCTTCAAACTCCTTGAACATGTTGGTCTTGAGATGGACTTACCTGTCATCAGTACGTTTTTTTTTTTATTTTCTCTTAAATGAGAAAGTCTGAATCTTTTTATAATGGTGGTTTCAGTTACTGATCTTTGTTTTAACTCAGTGATGTCTGCGGATGATTCAAAGAGTGTGGTTCTAAAAGGAGTGACGCACGGTGCGGTTGATTATCTTATCAAACCTGTACGTATGGAGGCACTTAAGAACATATGGCAGCACGTTGTTCGGAAGAGGAGGAGCGAGTGGAGCGTACCTGAACATTCTGGTAGCGTTGAGGAGACTGGCGAGAGACAGCATCAGCATCAGCAACAGAGAGGAGCTGCTTCTGGTGGAGAGGATGCAGTAGATGATAACGCTTCCTCTGTCAACGAAGGGAACAACTGGAGGAGCAGCAGCAGCAGCAACAACTCAAGGAAACGGAAAGAAGAGGAAGGGGAAGAGCAAGGGGACGAAGATGCGTCTAATCTGAAGAAACCTCGTGTTGTCTGGTCTGTTGAGTTGCATCAGCAGTTTGTTGCTGCTGTCAATCAGCTTGGTGTTGAAAGTAAGAGTTAGAAGCTTCTTTACATTTGCATTTGTGAGATATGTTTTGTGGGGTCTAACTTATCTTCTATGATGCAGAGGCGGTTCCTAAGAAGATCTTAGAGCTGATGAATGTTCCTGGACTAACTCGTGAGAACGTAGCTAGTCACCTCCAGGTATAAACCTTGTCCTTGAGACAAAGTCGAAGTTAGAAGGGTTTATAAGTAATATATAAGATAGATGGGCTATTCCACTTATCGCCGATTGGTATATTGCTATATATGAACCGGTGTTGTGTTGGCTTGCAGAAATACAGGATATATCTAAGACGGCTTGGGGGAGTATCACAGCACCAAGGAAACTTAAACAACGCGTTTATGACGGGTCAGGACGCAAGCTTTGGTCCTCTTTCATCATTGAATGGGTTTGATCTTCAAGCATTAGCAGTCGCAGGCCAGCTTCCTGCTCAGAGCCTTGCACAGCTTCAAGCCGCTGGTTTAGGCCGACCTGCGATGGTCTCTAAGTCAGGATTGCCTGTTTCCTCCATCGTGGACGAGAGAAGCATCTTCAGCTTTGACAACTCTAAACCAAGGTTCGGAGATGGGATTGGTCATCAGTTGCAACAAACACAACAAACACAACCGCAGATGAACTTGCTTCACGGTGTCCCGACAGGTATGGAACCAAGACAACTCGCGGGTTTACAACAGCTTCCTGTTGGTAATCGAATGAGCATTCAGCAACAGATAGCTGCTGTTAGAGCCGGACATAGCGTTCAAAACAGCGGCATGCTTATGCCTCTAGCGGGTCAGCAGCAGCAGCCATTCCCCCGAAGAGGGCCACAATCATCCATCAGGCAGCCGATGTTACCAAACCGAATTACTGAGAGAAGTGGTTTCTCGGGAAGGAGCAGTGTCCCTGAGAGCAGCAGAGTGTTACCTACAAGTTACACTAACCTCGCTACACAACACTCATCAACTTCAGTAGCCTTCAACAACTTCCAACAAGAACTCCCTGTGAACAGCTTCCCTCTTCCGAGTGCACCAGGCTTATCAGTTCCACCACAGGTTCGAAAACCACATTCTTCTTCTTCTTCTTACCAAGAAGAGGTTAACAGCTCAGAGGCAGGCTTCACTACCCCAAGCTACGACATGTTCTCCAGCAGACAGAACGATTGGGATCTGCGGAGTATCGCCTTCGACGTGCATCAGGACGCAGAATCCGTAGCGTTCTCCAACTCAGAAGCCTACTCTTCTTCATCCATGTCAAGAAACAACAACAATAACACAACAACGGTTGCAGCCACGGATCGTGGCCAGAACCACCAGCAGCAAACACCGCCGGGCATGGTCCAGCATCATCAGGTTTATACAAACGGAGGCGGCGGCAGTTCAGTGAGGGTTAAGTCAGAGAGAGTGGCGGCAGATACAGCAGCAATGGCCTTCCACGAGCAGTATAGTAATCAAGAAGATCTTATGAGTGCACTTCTTAAGCAGGTTTGATTTTGTTTTATCTCTTAGCATAATCTGATCACCAACGCACATCACCACGTTTAGCGTTAGAGTTTGCGTTTCATAATGAAATAGATATAACAGTTGTTCTGTTCTCAGACGCTTTCTCACCATTGGTCTAGTGTGTCTTTCATGATTACGCAAACGAACCACTAGTGAAAACATTATATACGACAAAAATAACGAATCTAGAATCTTACTTTACCAAATAATAAGTCAACTTAAAAAATACTAACTTTTTGGGTACTTTTAAAAAAAAAAATAATGTTTGTATTTAAATTCCGACAGAACATCAAGCAGTTCTGTAATAGAAACGTTTGACTTAACAACAGAACTTGAACACACGTTCTTGTCTTGTGTTGATACAGGAAGGAGTTGCACCAGTTGATACCGAGTTCGACTTTGACGCATATTCGATCGATGATATCCCGGTTTGATTGGATTAAAAAGCTGATTAAACCGAAGGGGATTTGATAATGTATAATCATTTACACAACCATCTGCGTTTGTAAAATTTGTTTGATCTTTTATATAATCTGCGTGAAATTTTAAAGGCGGATTATATTTGTTTGTACTATTGTTTTTTTATGTTAGGAGTTGATAATGTTATAAATGCATAGAAACGCCTCTGAATGATTTGTATTGCTCTCAAAAAATTGAAATTCATTAAGCTAATGAATAATACATTACATTAGTGGTAACAAAACAGATAAAAAAAAGCTCATACATATATATATATATTTCTAGTTAAATTAATAAAACAACCTAACGTCACACAAAAAAGAAACGAAGAAGAAGCTTTGATTCTCCAACGTTTTATGCATAAACAGAGCCACAAGAGAGAGACATGAGAAGCACGGCGGCTCTCTCTTCCTCGCCGAGTTTCCTCCATAGCCTCTTCTTCTTCTCAACAGAAGATCTCTTCATGACCGGAACTTTAAACCCTAAATCCAAAAACTTACTCACTCCTTTATAGCTGCTGCTACTAAAAGACTTGGTGATGTGATCATCATCTTTCTTGATCTTGTTCTTGGAGTTCCGATGGTGATCGAGGCTTAGATCAGCGTTAGTGATGTCTTTCTTCTTCTTCTCCTTGGGTTTGATTCCAAGAGCTGCTTGCCTCTTCTTCCTGCTCTTGATCCCACAAGCATTGCACAATGACTGCATAACAGAGAAACACATATCAATGAGACAAAAGTGATCTTCAGACCATAACAGGTTTAGCTATCACTTAAAGCAGATGAAAGAGGAGTTGTGACCTTAGGACCAGCAGGGCCACCACGCCAAAGAGGAGTACGGAAGGTTCCGCAATCAACGCAAGTCCTCTTGGTCTCACCACTACTTCCACTTGCACTGCAGTTCTCGTTGTCGACTTCCGATAACTCTCCGGCTGAATCAACCTTTGTTTTCGTTTCTACTGATCCTTCAGACATGCTTTGATGATAAGGTAGAGAGAGAGAGAGAGAGACGGCGAATGGTAGGTAAGTAACGGATTAAACAAACGGATAGTGGTTTTTATAGTAGCTTAGGAAGGCGGGGACGGAAGCCCTAGTATCTCGGGGTTGTTGCATTTACTATAATACCCTCGAGCGGGGGCTTTTATTACGTTTGGACCACACGCTTATAAATCTCTTGAAGATACAGTTAACAACAAAGTACCAACTTGTTCAATCAAAAAACTTGTCCAGCTTCACTGATCTACCAGTATCTCCGGTTGAACAAGAGCACCGAATCAGGATATTATAAGTGATCTCAACCATGTTCCTGAAGCTTCTCTAGTACTTGGTGAACCTTCTTTACATCACCCCTCGCACTATGACCACTAAGAAAAGTGTTGAACGTTACGAGACACACCTCTCTCATGCATCTCTGTTAAGAAGATAGCTGCACACTCTGTACGTCCAGCCTTGCACAGACAGTCTATTACCGCGTTATAATCATATACCCTTTCAATAGACAACGCATTGCAGCATTGAACGTTGAGCTATCTGGCACATAACCTGTTTCCCTCAAGAACAAAACAGTCTCTTTAGCCATTGACTTGCTTGCAAAACAACACAACACAGCACAGTATCATAATACACCACTCTCTGCAAGCTCGACTCTTTCTCCATCAACCCAAGCAAAACCTCAAACTATATATCAAAATTTTATTGTTATATTTTTCCCAAGTAACTGCTAAATGAGAAGTAGAGCTTATCAGAAGTGTTGTCCTCCTCTACTCTTAGCTTTTGTACCAATCAACCTGATCAATGAGTGAACGAATTTTAGTTTATTTCTAATTTGGTAGAAAAACCTTTCCTTTTTAAGCTTCTATCAATGCAAAAAAAAATTGAACGCGAGTTACATAGATATAGAAAGATCATATAAGAAATTACAAAATGACATTTTCTCTGTTATCATTTGGAAGACCTTACAAGACACAGTTACGCGCAGGAACGTACAAACATATTATTTTCATTTTTTTTTCAAAACGATCGCTTTCTACAACCTGCTTCTTGGTACTGGTCCCAACTCTTTGGCCTTAGTCCTCAAAACATGCTTCTGAATCTTTCCAGTAGCCGTCTTCGGTAATGGCCCAAAGACCACCGACTTTGGCACCCAATACGACGGCAGCTTTTCCCTACAAAATTTCATTATATCCTGACCCAACTTATTTTGGTCGTGCTTCTCGTAACCGCTCTTAAGCGTCACAAATGCACACGGAGATTCCTGCCACCGCTCGTCTGGCCTGGCCACAACAGAGGCTTCAAGAACCGCTGGGTGATGGTACACGACGTTTTCCACCTCCACGCTACTGATGTTCTCACCTCCAGAGATTATAACGTCCTTTGACCTGTCCTTGATCTCGATGTAGTTGTCTGGATGTTTCACCGCTATATCCCCCGAATGGAACCACCCACCAGCAAACGTCTCTTTGTTAGCTTCTGGGTTCTTTAGATATCCTTTCATCACCATGTTCCCTCGGAAAACGATCTCTCCAGCGGTTTTACCGTCTGCAGGAACAGGTTTTCCAGTCCGAGTGTCGATGACATCAAGCTGCTCCATGCCGATGTAGCGAACACCTTGGCGAGCATTGAGCTTGGCCTGCGTCTCAGGAGGGAGGGAATCCCACTCTGGCTTCCAAGCGCATACTGTGGAAGGGCCGTATGTCTCGGAAAGGCCATAGGTGTGAGCGACTCGGAAGCCCTTCTGGTTCATGGAGAAGAGAACAGAAGGTGGGGGAGCAGCTCCTGCGGTCATGACGTGGACCGTATGGGGAAGAGGAAGGATAGTGTCTTCTTGAGGAGCATTGACAATAGCGTTGAGGACCACAGGAGCCGCACAGAAATGGGTAACTTTATACTTGGCTATGCTTGAATACACTTCTTTCGCCGTGACCTGAAACAAACAAATAAAGATATGTCAACTTCATCTTCCTCTTAAAAGTGAAAATGAAAGCTCTCAAGCACTACCTGACGGAGACAGATGTTTGTACCGGAGAGCGCAGCAAGGGCCCAAGTGAAACACCAACCGTTGCAATGGAACATAGGGAGAGTCCACAAGTAAACAGAACCTTCTTGCATCCCCCAAATAAGAGGATTGCTCAGAGCCATAAGATACGCTCCTCGGTGATGAAGCACAACTCCTTTCGGGCTAGCGGTTGTTCCCGAGGTGTAACCAAGAGCTATGCTCTGCCACTCATCAGCTGGTGTCTCCCATTGATAGTTAGGGTCTCCATTGCCAAGAAAATCCTCATATTCTATAGCTCCTTTCGATAACGCCCGGTTAAGTGACGCAGGAGGACAAGTGTGATCACCAATGACGATTAGCAACGGGCGTTTAAAGCTGCTTCCAGCTTTCTCCTCCATAAGCCTCAAAGACTCCTCAGCAAGAGTAAAGAACTCTTGATCAACCATGATAACAGCGCTCTGAGAGTGGCCGAGAAGGAATGCGATGGTGGGGGCGTTGAGACGGATGTTGACGGCATTCAAGACGGCTCCACACATTGGTACTCCGAAATGAGCTTCGTACATTGCTGGAGTGTTGGGTGCTATTATAGCCACCTGCCCAAAAAAAAGAAGCAATTATCCAGATTACTCAAGTAATTATAACATCAACATAACCAGAGAACATTGTGGTTATTAATCTGTGATTATAAGAAATGATCATAAATCATTTTTGTTGTATATTCTAACAAAAACGGTTCTGATATCCAAACCAATGATACAATATAGACACGAACGGTTCAAATATCCAAACCGGTGGTACAGAATTTCATTTTTATAATTGATGAACAAGATTCTTGCGAGAGCAATCATACGAACTAAGAAGCTACAGATACAGAACCAACAACATATAATCTAACCAAAGCGGTAAACCGGTGGTACATCGCTTTCGAACCGGGACAATAATAGAAGTCGATTTAATTGGGGGACGAGATAAAATGATTCAAAGTTCGTATTAAAAAAGGAAGAAAATGAAAATAAACTTTTCAGGCAGAGTCAATTTTTGAAATTTAATTTTAATGATTTTAAAATTACCGTAGAACCAGGGCCAATCGAACGATCGGCGAGAGCGGAAGCGAGACGGCGACATCGGTCGTAAGTTTGGCGCCACGTGTATTCACGGGATCCGTGAATCACCGATTTTCTCGTCGGATGAACCGCCGCGGCTCTATCTAAGAACCAGAGCGGGGTCAACGCCGTGTAGTTCGCCGGAATCTTGGGAAGGTCGTCGATGTCACGGAACTTCGTCGCCGCCATCTCTCTCTCTCTCTCTTTCTTGATTGTTTTTTCGAGTGAGGAACAAATCACACACACACACACAAGTCTTGGACACGTTGGTGAAGTTGAAAAGGTAGGAGAGGAGGGCTTATATGGACTGTGTGTGGCTGTTTTGGGTGAGCGTACTATTGCCAGGTGGCGTTTTCTTATTTTTCCGGTTTGATTTTGTTTGCGGACCGGGAAAATGGCCAAATTAATCTGAACCAAATGAATTTCGTATGGTCGTCGATGCAAATTGAGGATCAGATTGTCACTGTATCGGACTGGCTAGTTTCGACGACAACAAAAAAAAAAAAGGTTAAATGATTTATGAATTGTGCAACTGAGTTAAAATTTAAAATTTGAAGACACGCGATTTAAAGATATATCGCTTCTTCTAACCGAATAATCCTCAACTGCAAAAAATAGTTTATTAAATAATATTAAATGATAAAATAAGATTTAAAAAAACTTTAATAAATAACACACTTTTCTAAGAATATACACCGAAATAATAGAATATGAACCAAGGTTAACAAGCAAAATTAAATTTTTAAATTAATTTCTTTAACTAAGGTTAACAATATTTAAGAGAAAAAACAATATTTTCTTTTGTTTTTTAAGAGAAAAAATACAATATTTAAGAGAATAAAAAATTTAAACAATTTTACCTGGTGGTGTTCTTTTTGAACTTAATAGCATAATTTATATTTGAATTTGTTTTTTTTTGATTAACCTGGGAGTATCTCAGGTCCATAGAGAGTCCTAAACTAATCCCCAACGGAAGGTGCAGCCTAAAGATATTGTGTAAAGAGTCCTAGTATATCGTTATCTTAGAGATAACTATAACAATATATGGATAAGTACAACCTATACTATTACTCTCCCTCAAGATGGACGTTCGTTAGAGAGACCAATCTTGTGTGAAAGCTCTGCAAATCGTTGTCTTGGCAGAGGTTTTGTAAGCAGATCAGCAAGTTGATCAGTAGAGCTAACATGCGACACACGCAGGTCATTATTGGTCACCATTTCACGGACAAAATGATACGCCAGAGCAACATGTTTCATTCGAGAATGAAAAGGTTAAAGCATGGGCTCATATCCGTGTAAGGTGACCAGGATAATTGTGACTTAGTTTCGCGCAGCAGGTAGATCGAACCTGAAACGTGTTGGCGTCCCAGTCCCGTCTCCTTACCACTCGACGACAATCACCCGATCTATATTTGAATTTGTTTATCTGAATCTCTGTTCTAATTGCAAAATGTGTCTCTTTTAAAATAGAAGATCACCCTTTTTTAGTAATTTGGCTGCGGTCTTTCTTGACTTGAACGTTTTCTTCTACTTTTTTGGTAAGAGATAACACAGATCACAATCATAATGTTTAGGAAACCAAATTCAAAACAATTAAATTTCAAAACAACGTGACCATATTAGAAAGATTTTTTCTTCGGTTCATCTCCTAACACAAACCAATAGTATTTAGTTATTTTAGATTCGGTATATTTTAAACAAAAAATAAATAATAATAATTTATTAAGTTATATAAAGAAAAATAGTTATTTTTTTTTAATATTGTTAACGTCATCAACAAAATACTAAACCCTAAATCATAAGCACTAAACTCTAAACATTTGGGTAAACTCTTAACCCTTGGATAAATCATAATCACTAAACCAAACTCAAAAATCTTAATCCTAAACTCTTAATCTTAAGCCCTAAACCAAACTTTAAACCCTAAAACCCTTGGATGAACTCTGAAGACTTAGGCAAATCCTAAACCTTAAAGTTTATGATTTATCCAAAGCCCAAATGTTTAGAGTTTAAGGTTTAGTGTTTAATATTTTGCTGATGGTGTTAATATTATTAAAAAAAATTTTTTTGGCAATTACTAATATTTTCTATTTATTTAAAAACATAATATAACTTAACGAATTCTTATTATTTTGTTTTTTTTTAAAATACTAAATCTAAAATAACTCAATACTATTTGATTGCTGAACTCAAGAAAAAATATATTAGAAACCCAAATAAGGAATCTATTTAAACTAATTATAATTTCCAATAAATAATAAATTATTTGATAAAAAAGTTATCCAATGTTATATAATCTATTAAAGTAGAGTTGTATGACTTTTTTATGTGTAATATTTTATTTGGACTATCTCTTAAAAAGTTTATTAAAATATACATAGTTTAATTATAATACTTTTTAATATCTTAGTCAAATACAATTAAAAACAATTTTCTTTTTGAAATTCTAAAAAAATATTTTTAGAATATTTTTATAATTTATTTTTGTAATTAACTATAAATTCTAATTAACATTAAAATATAATTAGAAATTAAATCCACATTTTTATTTTAAAAAATAAATAAAACATATAAAATATTTAATTATATTTTACTGAAAATTAAATTAAATATTTTATGAAAATAAATTTTATTTTTTTGTTGTAATTATTTTAAATATTTATTTATATTTTAAATAAAAAATAAATTTAATCTATTAAATTCGACTCATATTTTGGATTTCATATGTTATACTTTAATTTTGTACTAACAAACACATGTTCATCTAAATCATTTAGATTTTATGATATAACATATTTAGTAATACATGTAGCTTATCATAAACATGTTTAACCGATTCAAATCAAATTTGTTATTAATCATACACCAACCAATTAACAAGTTTATATATATTTGATTAATCATAAAATCACTCCACATAACATATAATTACCAATGTATATTTTTATAATAATATGTTAATATAGTTTTGAAAATCATTAATAAATATACCATAATATATATAATTCCATAAAGTTGTAATTACTATAAATAGTTATATTTTATTAAATAAGATATTTCCAAATATATAAACCAACCAATTTACAAAATCCGATATTTCTAGAAAAATATCTTAATAATCATTTCTTTTGATTTCATTCCTCAAATATGTTGCTAACGCTTAAATGTTTTTAACTTTTTTAAAAAGAACACTAATCGATTATAATGGAATCAAATATATTAATATAAACCTATCATATATTCACTAAGATATCCAAATAAAAAAGCAAAAACAAATTCAAAATGGATCTTCTAAGATAATTTTTTAAAAGATTTTAAACCATATAAAGGTTGATGGAAAATTAAAATTAATGTTAATAGTTCAAGGTGAATCATTTAGAGTTAGAAATGATGTAGTCTTTTTGCTATCACTTTGTATACAAAGATTTATATTAGATGTTTAAAGCACAATGATAACCGGAAATTCTTTTAGAAGATAGAAAAATAAACACAAATAATCTGTAAAACAAAATAAATGTTTAATTATAAAAATGAAATTTAATCGCGCTTAACGCAGATTCTATTTTAGTTTTCTCTTAGATGTTTTAGAAAAAAAGAAACATGAGGCTATAATTATCCTAGTTTAATTATTTTCTAATTATCATGTGATAATTCAGCCTACTATGGTTTACAAACTTAACAGAAGACAACTGTATTTTATATTATATTTTATATTTTCTCCGTTTTCCAAAAAATGTCACTTAAACAGATTTCACGTAGATTAAAAAAAAGTTAATGAAATATACTAATGTATCGTTATTTATTATACAATTGTTTAAATGAAAATGATTTAACTAAATATCTATGTGTTATTTAAAAGGGTAAAAAGTTTTTAATATGAAAATTTGCATTGAAAATATAGAATGACACTTATTTTGAAACAAATTAAAAAACTAATGACGTTCTTTATAAAACGGAGGGAATAATTTATAATCAATTATTTTTTTTGTTTATTTGATTAATGCATTTATATATCTTATTAAAGTTGAAATACCAATATGAATTAACTCTTAAAATAACTTTTTAATTACAGATAATACTATTAAAACTATCTTAATTGTTAGCGCTAATCATTTCTAACAAAATTCTTTTAAAATACAATCAATTAGTTTTATTTCTGGTCATTATTAATGATTTTTTCAAATGATAATATATTTTAATAGATTATTTATTAAAATATATAATTAATTAATTTTATCTATAATTTATTTTATACATACAAATAATATCATATATTAAAAATATAAAATTATTTTACCATTTTGTAAATATTAAAACATATCATTTTTCTCATCCAAAAAATAAGCAGTATATTATATATAATTACTATTTTTAAAATTTAAATATTAGTGTACATGAATAATATAAAATAAATATAAATTAAATAATTATTTACTTATTGTATTATTAGTAATTTTATGTGCGTTAAAATTCTGAAGATACAACAATATTTAGTAATGATATAACTAAACATAATAAATTGAAAATAATATTTTATATAAATAATAATTCAATGTTAATATCATAATATTTATCTACAATAAACATATACTATACTCCCTCTGTTTCTAAAAGATGAATGTTTTAAAATTTTCACACATATTAATAAAACTTCTAAAATTTTAGTTTCCAATATCTTAATTCTCACAATTACTATTTTCCATAAATTTTTGATTAACACTTTAAAAATTACATTTTATCATTAATTCATGCCTTGAAAATGTAAAAAATGTAATTTTTTGAAACAAATTTTTTTTCTAAAATATGTAACTTTTAGAAATAGAGGGAATATGTTTTAAACAATTAAAACAAATATTTACATGGGTTTACGGGTCAAAATTTAGTTATGATTAAATCACTGCCCTCGTTTTCTTCAATTTAGTTATGATTAAATCACTGCCCTCGTTTTCTTCTTCATCCTTATCCAATTCCACTAAAGAGTTGTTAACAGTACGACTCGACTCATAAATAAACTTACGTAAATAATGACGTACGTAGAGCAAAAAATTTATTAGAGCATGATTATCCGGGGTTCTTAGGAGGTTTTTTGCACTGTTCGCGTCAGTGGGGTCTATGAACAGTGCAAGAACCGCTTCTAAAAACTACTAAATAAGAACCGGTTTTAGAGAGTTTCTTACACTGTTTGCAGGCCCCACTGACACGTGACGGCCCGCGATTGATTCGTTTTTTAATTTTCTTTTTCTTTTTTTTAAAGCAATAAAAAAAGCTAAAAAAAAATTTAAGAACCCCCGTTAAAGGTTCTAGGGATAATGATGCCCTTACTTGCTTATGACATTCAATCTTATCCACCGATAACATAATCGCTTTCAATAGTAGTCATCTTGACGCCTTCGAATGGTAGTAGTACTAACCTCGGATAGATTCCACCATATTTGGTGGTAATTTCCTAGATAATCACTATTTGAAATTATGACAGGTTAGTTACCAAAACAAAAAAGCTATTACACTGATTATGGTTAGTTAGTAGTGTTACAAGTTTAATGTTATATATTTGTTATTTCACGTAGAAAATCTACGAATATACCTGTACAAAATATTGAAAATCAAGTCTGTGCATTACATAATTACATATAGGGCATGTTCGTTTCACCATCCTGGATGGAGATGAGAGTTTTGTTTGTTTAGTCACTAAAAGTACAGTTCATCTAGATGGCTCATCTGAATGACTTTAAAATTTTAGGCTAAATTTTAGGCTAAATTTTAAAGTCCATCCGGCTCAACCAATTTGAACCATATGGATGGAGATGGTTCTATCAAAATGGTATAATGTCTATTATACCCCTTATACATTTAACAAATTATAAGCTTAAAAATAATATCATTTTTCACTCACGAAAAATTACAAAACCGTATTTCCTACTAAAATAAAAAGTACATTTTTTCGCTAAAACCAAAAAAAAAATTTCCGCAAAAATAGCAAAAACGCATTTTCACGCTAAAAACCGCGAAATGTTTTTTTACCGCCAAAACTACAAAACGCGTTTTCCGCCAAAACCGCAAAAACACGTTTTCCCGCCAAAACCGCAAAAACACTTTTTCGCCAAAACGCGTTTTCTCGCCAAAACCGTAAAACGCGTTTTCCCGCCAAAACCGCAAAAAAACACATTTTCCCGCCAAAACCGCCAAAACGCGTTTTCCCGCCAAAAACACAAAAACGTGTTTTCCTGCCAAAACCGCAAAAACGTGTTTTCCCGCCAAAAAAGCAAAAACGCGTTTTCCCGTCAAAACCGCAAAAACGTGTTTTCCTGCGAAAACCGTAAAAGCACGTTTTCCCGCCAAACCGTAAAAATGTTTTTCCGTCAAAACCGCAAAAACGCGTTTTCCGGAAAATCATGTTTTCCCACGAAAATAGTAAAAACGCGTTTTTCCATTTGTTCAAATTATCACAAAAGATGAAGTATTCATAAATATATGAGTTTTGTAAAATTTGAATTTATTTCATATAAATAAAAATTTATATGAAATAAAAATTTATAAATGTCAAAATGCTAATTTTAAATTAATTTTTGTGTAAATATATTTTAGACTAAATAATAAAAATTAGTTAAGTTAAAATTAATATCAAACAAATGATTAAATCAAGATAGGGGTATATTTATAATTTGTTTATTAAACTCATCTAGATGGAAATAGAAAAAAAGAAACAAACATAAAATTCATTCGGATGACTCATCTAGATGGTTTATCTAGGTGGAAAAATGAACAACCCGTAAAATCTGGATGGATCATCTAGATGGATCACATAAATAGATCATCGAGATGGAGAAACGAACAGCCCGATATACACATTACACAACTCACATATTCTTTTTATATCAATAGCCACAAAAACCTATACTCTTTAAGAAATATCTCGCATTCAAGATGAGGATCCAGAGCTCGGAGGAGCAGAGGAGGAAGAATAAGAAGAAGAAATAGTTATGATTTTTGATGGTTTTATAAAAGAGACGACAACTCAAGTGGTAACTCACCCTTGTTGTCCCATGCATGTACCCAAGTTTAGCCCAACTATATATTACTTTTTGTTAGTTTAATATATATGTCACATGTATTAATATGTTAAAAAAAAAAAACAGATCCACCCATGCACGTACGTATGGTTTCCTTGTTGGAAGGTGAAATTTCACCTCCCACACATGGATACACATATTTTTAAATTCTATTTTGTATCAGTTTATAAAAATACATAATATACTTGCAATACCAGATTTAAATATGAGAGATGTTATTTTATGAGCATATATATTATCATCAATTTTTTCTACACAAATTGGAATAACAAATAATATTCCACGGTTTCCTTCAAGTTAAAGTAAATTAAAAAATTAGTTTTAGTAAATGGAAAATGAAGTTAGTGGTGTGTTTATGAGTCTCACGTATAAGATATCTCTACGTTAGGCCATCATTATCCCTAACTCCATTTGGGTTCCTATTTTTTTTTTCTAATTAAAAAAGAAAAAAAAACAAATCAATTACGAGTCGCTACATGTCAGTGAGATCCGTAAACAATATAAGAAACCTTCTAAAAACGATTCTTATTTAATAATTTTAAAAAACAGTTTTTGTACTGTTTACGAGTCTCACATGTCAGTAGAACCCACGAACAGTGCAAAAACCCCCCATAAAAAACTAGAGATAAAGATGCTCTAAGTATGCGAGAGATTTATCTCCAAGTTTTACTATTCCATTGGTGAGGTTTTTCCTACTTATTGATATCGGTGAAACAGAAAGTTTTTTTTTTTTGTCTCTTTGGTAGTATTAAAATAACCAGATTAAACAAACTTTTTTTTGAAAAGGCAGATTAAACAATCTTAACTGTTAAATGCACTTTACAAATGATAAATAATATATAAATATTGCTTTGTAGATGCTAGTTTAGGTGTCCTATGGGCTTATTCAAAATATGATTTCTCAGATTGCAGAAAGTGTTTTTTTTTTTTCTGGTTTGAAAGTGTCCTTTAGTATGTTCGCGTTAAATCAACTGAATTTTCTTCTTTCTATCTGGTCCTAAATTGCAGTTTGTTTCTAGTTTCTTTTGATTCCGTAGTCAACAAAATGTCAATTTTTGACATTAATTAAACAATATTTAAACGTAGTTATGTTTCACTCCGTTATCCATATTTCATTAAGAAATAAGTTAATAACTTTTTTGTATTTTAGATAGTAGTAATTTGCAATTCTATACTTGACGTTCTCTTTCTTAGTTATTGCAATAACTCATACTCATCCACCGCTCAAAAGATAAAATATTTATAAAATATTTATTAAATAATAAACAATCATTAATATCGTTTAAATTTAATTATATATTATATAATACATATGTAAATAATTCAATTCAGTGTTTTAACATATGTATTATATTTGAACAGATAAAAAATAAAATTTTAAAATTTAGCGTTATCAAATTAATAAATTATTTTAACATATTTTTTTCATTTTTAAAAATATTTTTAAGAAAAATTATATTTAATAAATATATTATAAAATATCTCATTCCACATAATGTATGCATATCTAGCATTTATTATAATATGTATGTTTCTTCAACAACAAAAGACTAATATAAATTGCAAATGTTGACATGACTGCAATTATCAAATTCTGAATTTATCCATATTTACATTTGAAATTGAATATTCTATCAAGTTGGCACTTGTGTTTGAAAAAGATAAATTAATCACATATTATTTTATATAACAATTTTATTGTGTGTTTAACATTTAAAAATTAGAAAATTATGTTTAAACTGAGACTATGTTTAATTTAGTTATTTTCCTTTATGTATATAGAAATATTTATAGCACAATATAAATTGATTATAACTTAAAATATGAAATTTTGTATGTTGTATTAGATATATGTTTAGGGATGAGAATTATGCTTTCAACATTAACAATAATAAAAGAACAATAATTGTACATTGATTTTAAAAGACAAATGTTTTTGCGAGAATGATGTAGATAATAGAATTAAAGTTGCAGCTGAATAAATTCATAAAACTCTTTCTTCTCTTATGATTTTTCACACTATTGCATGAGCTATGTTTATAACAAACTTTCTATCTAAGTTGCCTCAAATCGCTATCATAGCATAAATAATCAAAAAAGGATTAGAGAATTATAATAATTTGATAATGATAATTGTTGAAAGACAAATATATTATTCATTAATTTTTTACCTCTCGTAGTCGATACATAAGTATATCTTCCATACAAGTAGGTATTTCTATTAAAATCTTGAATTTACTATACTTCTCCATCAATAATTGATTTGCAAGATAACAATTGAGAAAATGATCATTCAAAATGATCATTATTGTCTTTTCCTTTTCGAGCTTCCTCGCATGAGAACCAATTTTGAAAATCATATGAAGTTCCAACAGCTTCGTTTTTTCTTCCTAATTTGTTTCATATAGCAAAAAGAATATAAGAAAATGCCAAAAAGCAAAAAAAAAAAAGAAGAAATTAATAAAAAGTTTACATAGTAATAAAACTACAAACATAATCTAGTGTTTTTCCTCTGTGTGACAATAGTCGTTGTCCATAATTCAGCAAGCAATCAAGGTAAAAAAATATCAATTTAGTGTTTTCCAGTTGACTTATTATCATTCTCATTTGTATTCTTTTCTTGTTTTTCAAAATAAATTATGAGAACAACGGATGTTGATGACATGTTTATAATTTTGAAAGTATTCATGAAATCACTCGAAAAATGTTTCAATGTACAAATTTTGTATAATGTATAAGATGTTAAGGATGATAGTTAGGATTTTGGTATAAACATTAAATAAAAGAAGAATAACTATTAAATTGATTCCAAAGACAAAGGGTTTTGTAGGAGTGATAGAGATAATGAGAATTAGAGTTGAATTCAAATGTAACAATTGAATACAATCTCTATTTCCTTCAAAAATTGTCTTGACTAAAAGCTATTCAACCTACCAAAACAATCAAAATGAGATTGAAAAATAATCACATAACTTTTAAAAATATATATTAATTATGAAGATTGATGTATAGACTTCGTGAATTCATCATGATTCTCCATCGTAATTGATGAAATGGAGATAATTTCCATAATTTGTTTGCATTGAGGAAATTCGCAAGGGAATCAGAAGACAATAATGAAGTTAAATCTTTATTCCATTGTATGCAAGTATAATTTTAGTGGAAGTCCTTTAGTTTGGTAGTGGACCAATGGTTAACTAGTACATCTATACTAAAAGTTTTGGGTTAAAAATGCAGCTTTTACATATTAACGAATTAGTGCAACTAGAACTGTTCATCATGGTGTAATGCACATACTGGTTCGAATTATTGTAGTTTTTTGTGGAATAACTAAAATTGTATTTGGAAGAATTTTATTTGTAATTATTGTTAAAACGTAGTAAATGTATGTTAGACAGCAAAATGCTAGTTCGGATGTTAGAAAATTTAATGTTAAAGAACATATCTAAAAATTAGTAAAATATATTCATGTTTTTTTCACAGATCATTAAAAAGTTTCACTGATACTTTTAACACCTTTCAAAGAAGAATTGTGTAAAATACTAAAAGTCACCTATGTTTTCACACTATTATGAGTTATAACAATTTTTAATAGTATGAGATACTTTCTCAGCTTATTTGTGAATTAACAAAAAAAAATAGATTTGTAGAAAAATGATAGAGAGAAATATGAAGAGAAAGTACGAGATAAGAGGTGATTTTGGGTATTTAATGAGAAATTTGTGGTAATTTGTATTAAAATGATAAATTCACTATTATGCAAACGTGTATTTAGAAAACACTTTAAAATTTAATGTTATTAAAATTGTCATTTTATAAAACACTATGAAATTAATTGTTATTGAATATTGAACTGAAGATTTTAGAGTAGCTTAAATATTTCTAAAATGTTTAAAAGAAGTCTTTTAGTTATAAAAATCCAAATCTCATAGTTTTAAATGAGATTCCAAAGTAATTTTAAAAAATCACACCAAATCTTCAATTTACCTATAATAATCTAAAGACTCATTAAAAATTAAATTATTTAAAATTTCATATTCAATACACTCCTTTTAGTGAATTTGTGTTTATTTTGGTGTGGTTATTTAACCTAATATAATTTCCCATACTTTTATTTCCTAGGTTTGGTGAAATGTAACTTCCTTGTCTATAACCAAAGCGTGAAAGGCCCCATGTTCAAACAAAAGCAGCCTTAATAATTTTGTTTCTTGGAAGATCAAATCAAAGATTACAAAAAGAACCAACAATGATGATGCTCCTTCTTCTTTAGGAATAACTTTGCCGATCAATTTATAATGGTTTCAGCTAAAACAAGCCTAATCGATTGCCGTCATAATTCAGAAGTTGATATTTCGGGTTATATTTTATTGCGACGGTTTATTATATGTTATAAATCACATTTCTTGTTATATTATAACTTTATTCAATCACTTTCAGATAGAGAGAGATATGGGCGAGAGATGAGATTAAACGAAACGTTGTATTATGGTCTTGTATCGGGTTACAGACTTACAGTGTTCACGTATGTGTCCGTGTCACTTGATTTTTGTGAAAGTCCTTTGTGTTTGGTACTAAAAATTGAAGGATCGCAATTGGTACGACGTTGTATGCCATATTACATGGATAATGTAATATTTTGCATCGATCTCTGCCATGTTTACCATGTCTTTACGGCTGTCCTGCCATATATAATTTGAATTTTCATCTGTTGCAAAAGATTCTTATTATATCAGTCGCAAACGTCAACTTTGCAGGTTTTAAAGATGTTGATGTTCCCTTCAGAAAATGATTTACTAATAAAGTTCAAAAGCATCATCAATACGTGTTGAGCTTAGTTAGTTATAATTATTTTGCGTAATAAATTATTATATGACTGGTAGAGAGTGTTTCACGTATTTATCTTTTTGATCACGTAGCAAAAACAAAAAGAAGACTTTTGTAGTCCGGCTGGTTTAGGAGACCGGTCTTTTCATTGGTTTGACATCTCTGCTCTCCTGAGAGACTGTGGCTTTGACGGTATGTCACATTTAGGGCCTGACTGTACAGTGGAATAAGAGTAAATTTAGTTGCCCAAAAAAAAGAGTAAATTAAACTAAATGAAATTTGTTGTAGTCTATTTACTCTAGTTTCAGCTCATTAAGTAGAAAATAATTTCAACTCATTTACTCTAAAAATGAGAAAACAGTAAAAATTGAATATATCTAACCTTAATATTAATGAGATGGAAATATCTCATTTCTCTCATTTACACTTTCTTTTTCAACTATTTACTCCAGAAAATAAACAATCACACTCTTAGAATAAATGATCAAGGAAAAAAAATCAATTACCCTTATTTACTCTAAAATTTTATTAATCAAGTTAAAACTTCTTCTTCTTTTTTTTTTCTTTTTTTTTCTAGTTACTGTTAAAAGATGATAAAATACACAAAAAATTACTCTAACTCAGTCAAGAGTATTTATTCTACTTTTTTCTCTTGTTTTCACATTTTCTCGTATATTCATCTTTTATTTTCTTATCATTTACTCCATATGTTCCAATCACACTAAGTGATTATCGCGTAATTGTCATTTGTCAACTTTAATAACAAAGGGGAAGACTAGAGAAATAAAAGAGAAGATAATATATAAAGGGAGCGTGAGACCAAAAAATTAGGACCCACAATAAATGACGAACCATTATAAATGGGCCACGTAAGTTCTGTTGGTACACCGCGTGTGACAGCGAGTGATCGTTTTAAAAGCTTTGGTCTGGATGCTATTAATTATTTCACCTTTATCAATCACTGTTTGTGCCACGGCTCTGTTCACATTTTGGTCTTATACGCTTTTTCCTCGCTTCTTTACAAATACTACAGTTTTGATCCAGTAATTTTCATGATTTTTAATTTGGTACCTAATGTGGTAACTTTTTTTTTTAAAAAAAAACTGAATAATTATGATATTAAAAATTAATATTCCAAAATATTCTATAACCAATAATTTTATTTGTATTATAAAAATTAACGTATGACTGCATCAACATAAACAACTATATGAAAAAAGATACTTATTGTACCATGAAAATCTAAATTTGTTCTTCAATAATTTACAAATTTACCTACTCAAGTTTCGAAACTCACACTTCATAATATAATCATCAATAGACATTAATCAAATTACAGAATTAATTTTTTTTCACAAACCTAATGTGATATATATGCATGCTATGATAACAACCCGGCCAAGATTCAGTGGAAACAACTACCTGACCCAAGTTCTATAAAGGCCATGAGAGCAGTGGCGGAGGCAGCTTACTAGGAAAGAGGTCAATTGACCCACATGAAATTTTTAAAAATGCTTAAAGTTTTACCAGTTGTTTAAACTGACCCCAATCAAATAATATTTTTGACCCATATCACATTTTAATTCAAATGCAATCCACTTATATTTATGTAGTTTCTATAAAAAAATTTTTTGACCCCTATAACTAATTATTCTGCCTCTCCACTGCATGAGAGTTGTGGAAAAAATGTAGTAGTTGGGAGAGGGGTGTCAATTGCAATTTCATGAAATATTTCCTTTAACATGATTTCTCATTTTTGTCGAGAAAACTTCATTTCTTGGTTTTAGTGGAAAAAACGTGATTTCTCGGTTGTGGCGGAAAAACGTGATTTCTCGGTTTATTGGAAAAACATGATTTCTCGGTTTTGGCGGAAAAACTTTAATTTTTCGGTTTTTGACAGAAAACGTGATTTATGGATTTTGTTTGTTTATCAAGTCAATCGAGTTCGTTTTTTAGTTTTGTTTTATTTCGGTTACAAAATATTATTACAAAACATAAAATAAATTATTATCTAACACTAAGTTATCAAACGTAAAATTAAAACATCACAATAAAATATAAAATATACAATTCAATAATTTTATATTATATCTTTGAATTTAATATAAAAATTGTAGAAAAAAATTTTTGTTTTGATGACAATGTTTAAGATTAATATATATAGTTAACTTAATTAATTAAACACTTCAATGTAAAACATACCATGTGTTGATGGAACCTTTAACTGAATAGCTGAGACATATAAAAAAGCAAAACGGGTTCCGGAGATTAACTCCAAATTGCCCTAAGGGGTCTTCAAAAATTCTAATATACCCCATCAAAATTTTATTTTATTTATTTAATTATTTTTAAATGTAAAATCGAGTTAAAGACTTTTCTACCCCTAATAAAACACACTTATTACGTTGACCCAGCCTAATATCCGACATTGACCCAGACCCAACCGGGTCAAACCCGGATCTAAACCTAAACTGACGAAACGACGTCGTATTGCATTTCTCTTTGTTTCTTTCTGTAAGTGTCGATTCCCTCTCTCTCTCTCTCGTGTGCGATTGAAAAGGCGACCAAAAACTGTGATTTTCTCTTCGATTTTCTTCTTTGCTTCTTCATTATTCTCAAATCGACGCTCCAACCGACGTTATTCCTCTTCTTCTTAACTTTTTACATGGTGGTAAGTGTGTTTTTGTCTCTCTTGATTAGGTCGGATTTTGAAATTAGGGTTTTAAAATTTGGGGGAAAATCGTATTTTTCAAAAGTAAAAGGGGAAATCGTGTTTTGCCTTTGAAATGGGAGAAAAAAGATGATGAAATATTAAGTTAGGTCACTGTTGTTTTGTGAATATGATATTTAGGAAGATAGTAGTATGTGTTGCGAATTTGTGGGCTTTTGACTGGTTTAGTTTTATCAAAATTGTTGAATGGCATGAAACAAGGTTGGAGAACCCAGGTTAAAAGAATTTGAAACTCGGATAAATGGTGTTTTGTGAATCGGGTGTGTTGTACTTTGTGTTTAGTATGTATATATGAGTTCGTGGTTTAGCTTAGTTGATGTTACTATGGGGTTTGCATTTGAAGTAATTGTTTGTTGTGTTTGTAACGTCTTGTACAGAAAATGAAAGGCCAAAAGCGCAGGCGTCAATCTAGTAGAATTAGAAAGGCGGTCTCAGATGGGAACCAGGCGGTCTCAGATGGAGATGAATCGGCAAGAGAAGATGCAGTCCGTCAAAAGAGTACTCCAATGAGAGAACCGACTGTATTATCGCTCTCACTTGATTCCGAAAGTGAAGACATGTCTGCTGTGACATCTAAGGTATATATTTTGCATTCTTTTTAATCATTGTTAGTTAGATAGTCGTAGTAGTTTTACTAGTATTACTAGTATGACTAGTCGTACTAATTTACTAGTCTTACTAGTTTACTAGTTTTACTGGTTTTACTAGTTTGACTGGTTTTACTAGTCTTACTAGTTTACTAGTTTTACTGGTCTTACTGGTCTTACTAGTCTTACTAGTTTACTAGTTTTACTGGTATGACTAGCTAACTAGTTTTAGTAAATATATGAATCTTACTAGTTTTTTTATTTAATATATATATTTAACGAATGACTAATATATATTGCAGTCAAAACAACCAATGCAGCCCCTTGAATTTTACTTCAAGAGCACAGAATACACGAAGACTTGCAAAATTCAAACGAAGTGCTTTGTGAGCAACACAGTCGATGTGATCAAGAATCTTAAGACCGAGGTTAGATGGTTCACAAGCCATCCTCAGTTTCAGCACTTCTTTCACATGCCTGATGAACGATACTTAAAGTTCCAAGGAATGTGGATGTTACTCATGCGCACCATTTGTACTCCAGAAGATGATGTTGCTTGGTTTGCGGTGAATGGTGTGCCCATCCGCTATTCTATGAGGGAGCATGCACTCATCTCTGGCTTAGACTGCCATGAGTACCCCAAGAGATATTTGAAGCTTGGGAGTTCTAAGTTTGTGGATTACTACTTCGGTGGAAACCAGAAGATCACCATAAAAGATGTTGAGCAGAAGTTGTTGTCTATGAAGGCATGCAATGATAGATTGAAGATGGCTGTCTTGTTCTTCCTTGGTCGGGTTATTAGAGGAGGTGCAAAGGATAATGGACCTTTAGACCCGTTCATCTTAAGGATTGTGGATGACTTGGATGCTTGCAGAACATTTCCCTGGGGGCGTCTAACTTTTGAGGATGCAATTAAGTCGATTAAGCATATGATGGGTCTTCTGAAGGGTGAAGTGCATGAGGCATGCGGCTTTCCTGGATTTGTAATTCCGTTAGAGGTAAAGCATTTAGTAATATTTGTAGTTATTTATAATCAAAAATGTAACACTGTGACACTTAATTTTTGTAGATTTTGGCTTTTGAATGTATTCCAAAGCTGGGGAAAAAATTTTGAATCTCTTCAGACACGCCTAGTGAAGACTGTCCTAGGATGTGCAAGAGTCGGTTTACAAAAAGTAGTATGAGGGGTTATTTCGGTTTCAACACATCTTTTGGACATTTCGGTTTCAACAACAGGCACAAGCTTTATTGAGGGTGGTATTTCAGCTGCCTCTTTCCTATGTTTGTTAAACCATTCAGCCATTTTTCCAATGATGACATCGATCATTGGTAGTAAGGTGTACTTTCTCGCCTCTTTCATAACACCATTAAAAGATTCCACGGAGTTGGTGGTGTCAACATTGTACCTAATTCCTTCAAAGTAACATCTGGCCCATTTTCTCTCTTCAACACTTTTGTCAAGATACTCCGCTGCACTAGGATACTTCCTCCGAAAAGCATCATAAAGGTACAAGAACTCAGCATCTGTATAAGCGTGTGCGCACTCTCTAAACTTAAACGCACAAGTATCTCTGTTGTTGCGGACATATCCTTTAACATTCTGAGACAAATGCCATATACAATACCCATGAGCAGCCTGAGGGAACACTTCACCTACTGCCTTGATCAAGCTTTTGTTTCTATCTGAAAGAAACACCAATCCAGGGACATCAGATATCACTGATTTTAGCTGTTCCATAAACCATATCCAACTATCATATTTCTCACCATCTGCAATACCAAATGCAATTGGATAGTGGTGATGATCTGGATCCTGAGCAGTCGCAACAATTAAAACTCCACCATAAACATTCTTCAGGTGTGTTGCATCCACAATGATGACTTTCCTCATCGCGATGAACCCTTCTATGCTAGCTCCCAAAGCAAAAACAGATACTTAAATTTTTGGGCCTCATCCACAACCACACGAGCTACTGTGCCAGGATTCATCTGCTTTAGCATGTGCATATAACAATTTAATAAAGTAAAACTCTCTTCTGGACTTCCTCGCACTTTATTAGCAGCTAATCTTTTTCCTCTCCATGCCGTTGTGTATGATACATCCACAGCAACCCTATGATGAACCAAATCAATCAAAGCGTTGGGAGCTGGTGTGTCAAAACGACCAGGATAATCTTCAGCCAAAACAGATGCGACGATTTGTGGTGTGCCTCTCCTTCTATTAGGCATTGTTCTTGTAGTAACAACAGAACATCTATGCTGCTTGATGTAACTTCTAATTGTCCAAAGATCCGAATTCTTCAGCTTTGCAACACGCACAAACCACTTGCAGCCTTCTTTGGCTCCTCGGCATTTTATCGCATATCTCGTAGTATCCGACTTGATTACGCTATACTCAAAACATTTCAGATGTGAAGCCATCTGAATAAGAACTTTTGCTGCCTCCTTGGTTCTAAATTCTTGACCTAAAACCAAATCCATACCATCATCCCATTCCTTATAGACAGATGGTGTTACTTGAACTGATGATCTTGCATCTGTATTTTCAAACACATGCTCATCCCTTTCGGTGACATTATCATGCATCTCAATGTCTTCGCAAAATGTGAGTACCCCACCAACACCTTCATTATCAGTTGCATAAATCTCAGTATCATCTTCATCACTATGCTCTATATCACCACCCTCTATATCAGTAGCCTCTCTATCAGTAGCCTCTCTATCGGATACACCGACATAGACATCAACTTCATTATCCTTAGTTTCATCATCCTCTTCTTCATCCGTTTTGTTGAACTCCACATGTAGAACACTTCTACACTTCTCATTATTTACTTGCAGTAGATAACCAAAAACGTCTTCATCATTCCAGATATATGATGGCTTGTTCGAATACAATACCATTGGAAAGTAACTAATCTTCGCTTCCATCTTATATTCATCTACTTTTATCTTTCTGCAAATACGCTCAACCAAAGCAGAGTATGTGACCTCCTCCACTGATTTCTTCAACACAATTGTGTGAATTTCATCTTCTCCTTCACCATCGCCCGATATCCACTTTATTTCAGCCCCATCCTTCATATAAGATCCCCCGTAATCAAAACAAATGATTGTGCAAGGCGGATTTTGCATTTCTCCTAAAATAAAATGGAATTGCCATTAAAAGTATTATTATTAAGAATCTTAAAATTAGTATTAATCCATATCAATACTATAAATAGTAAAAGCAGTAATACTAGTCCAACAAGTAAACATAGTAATATCAGTAAAACCATTTTGCCTTAGTAAAACTAGATATCTTAGTAATACCCAGAAATCATCCTTGCACTAACTAACCACATTTTAGTTCCAAATTTGTTCAGATTTTATATTACCCATGATATATAATTCATATTAATGAAATTACACACAAGAAATCATCAAAAACGGACATAAAATATACTATAAACCCATAAACACAGTTTTCAAAATCCTTTAAAATTTCTTCAAATTTGCTTTGAATCTTTATTGTTTTACACTAGCAGAGACATACACTTCTTTTTAATAGTATTCCAGCAAAAATTTCATGAAAAATTACACATAATATACACGAAATCTATATACACAGTTTTCGAAATTGTTTTTTATCTCTCAAATATTTCATCAATTCTTATTTTTTTGACCTTACCCATGATATACACAACATTAAAAGGATAATCCACAAAAAATTTCATGAAAAACGGACAAAAATTACCTGTTTAGAAACCTTCAAAATCGTTAATGGTGGATGAGGGAGATGAAGTCACTCCACGCCAAAGAGAGGAAAGAGGAAGAGGGAAGTGTGGAAAAATGAATTTGATTGGTTAAGGTTAATATGTGGGCCATGGTGGTAGATGAATTATGGTTGGTTAATTTAATTGGAGAAATTAATATATTTATAAAGTAGAATTAATATAATAAATAAATAGAAGGTTATATATGTAAGGACAATCATAAAAGGGTAGAGAGAATAGAGAAGGGATAGAAGGAATAAGTTTTTGGTGATAAGGGTATTTGGAGTTAAGCTCCG
>CAJHQQ010001716.1:0-85239 GCA_905132885.1 Moricandia moricandioides
ACCTGTTGAATAAAAGCATATCATTTTTCACTGTCAGTCAATACAACAAAAACTAGACCGTTTAGCAAAGTTTTATTTTCTGTCAAGTATACTGTTTGAACCAAGTTTATTTTAAGAAAGACAAAACTCGTCGATGGGTCTGTCACAAAGTTATTTTCTTAGATCAGAAATATGATTGTCAATATCAAAAGAAGAAATACACGGTTAAGAAAGTAACCGGTACTTGGAAAGCTTACCGGGAAAACACAAATCGACATAATGCCTAAGAGAAAATCAAACCCTAACTCTAACCGTCAAGTGTGGTATATCCCCCTTTTTGTTCTCTTTGACCTTCCTTTTTATATTTTCAGCTGAATATCCTAGTTCGATTCGTCTTAATGGATCTTCTCTCGTCGGGCCGAACAACAAGGCCGACGAAATGCACCTCCGAACCGAATATCCTTGGTCATTCCAGTCAGACGACTGCGAGTCCTCTTTATCGGCTAAAGTAGTCTGTAACCAAGCCGAGTGCTTTTAGCCACGAACCGAACCTAGCGATTTCGATTTGATGGGCCAGGCTGGCTATTTCGCAGGCCTGTAGAGGATGTGATTCACCTCCTACATATACCATTTAATGTAATTCCCTAAAAATCATCAATCAAATTTTGAATGATAATTAACCGGTACTTCTTGTAACTTCTTCAGGTGAATGATATGTTTTACGAAACAAATGATTGTGTGAGGGTACTTTTGCAAATTTTAAATTAATTAAGCGACATAATGTTGTAGTCGAATCGCAAAAGAATCATCTGAATCTCCATGGATACAGCATCGTCCAGAGTTGAAGTATTTGCCAAAGGCGGCTTGCCTGTAGTCCCTTCTCAGTACATCCAACCACCGGAAGCTCGCCCCATTCTCCACCATGCCGGCGCCGCTGCTCCAATCCCAACCATCGACCTCTCCGCTAAAGACTCCATCGGTGAAGCTTGCCGCAACTGGGGAGCCTTCCACGTCGTCAACCACGGCGTTCCCATCCATCTCCTCGATCGGATGAAGTCTTTAGGTCTCTCTTTCTTCCAAGACTGTCCATTGGAAGAGAAACTCCGCTACGCCTGCGACTCTACCTCCGCCGCCTCCGAAGGTTACGGAAGCCGCATGCTCCTAGGAGCCCAAGGCGACGTCGTTTTGGATTGGAGAGATTACTTTGATCACCACACGTTCCCTCTCTCTCGCCGCAACCCTTCTCGTTGGCCGTCTCATCCTCCTGACTACAGGTTTCCTCCTTTGATTCCTTTTGTTATTACAAAACACATCACCGTGTTTAGGACAAAGCCGAATGAAACATTGGTCTTAAACCTCCAATTTTTAATTTAGTTGAATTCTTTGATAAATCGCCTATAGGCCTCTAAATCTTAGGGCCGGCTCTGCACATCACTCTCTATGTTTTTTTAAAGAATGTTCTTGTCTTTGATTTGGGGTTTTAGACAAGTAGTGGAGGAGTATGGTAATGAGATGAAGAAACTAGCTCAGAAGCTGTTGGGGTTAATCTCAGAGAGCTTGAGCCTTCCATGTTCATCTATAGAGGAAGCTGTTGGAGAAATCTATCAGAACATCACTATGAGTTATTACCCTCCTTGTCCTCAGCCTGAGCTCACTCTTGGTCTCCAGTCACATTCAGACATGGGTGCCATCACTCTCTTGATTCAAGATGATGTTGGAGGTCTTCAGCTTTACAAGGATGATCAGTGGCTCACTGTTCCTCCTATCCCTCACGCCATTCTCGTTCTTATAGCTGATCAAACCGAGGTTGTTTCTGTGTAATATTCTCTCATAATAAGCTAAGTAAGAAGCTCTGATCATGCTTTCTCGTTTTGTTGTGCAGATCATAACCAATGGTATATACAAAAGTGCTCAACATAGAGCAGTGACTAATGCGAACAGGGCGAGGTTATCGGTCGCAACGTTTCATGATCCTTCAAAGACTGCAAAGATAGCACCAGCTTCTCACCTTATTGGGCAGCACACCAAACCGGCTTACAAGGAAGTTGTGTATGGACAGTATGTTTCTTCTTGGTACTCCAAGGGTCCTGAGGGCAAACGAAACCTTGATGCTCTCCTCTGTTAAATCTTATATCTTCCAACTTTGTTCAATGGCTATCTTTATATTCTGTCTCAACTTGCGTTACCCACAGTTTTTCAAGTTTATGCTAAATTGCCAAGACACAAAGTTGTTTCACGATAATATGTCATACACAAAGCTAGAAGCTGTAAATGGCCTCATCTCTTGGATTTATTCTTAACACATTATGCGAATGAACATACAGAGTACTGATAGTCAAAGAAAAGGGTAGTGAGATATGAATTTCATAGAGATTAAGAGATATTTAATTTCTATATAAAGAGTAAGGGTGTTGCATAACTTATGAGAATTTGAGAGAGATTAACATTTGGAGAGTTTTTTCTTAAGAGATTAATAAGAGAATTATTTTTATTATTGAGTTTTTATTTTCGCGTCCTTGATTTCGTGTGACTCGATTTTTATATTTGGTAGCAGAGCCTTCCCAAGAGGTGTGAGAGATTGTGCAAACGCCAGTTAGACCTAAATGTGGAGGGACGACTACGATTCAATGCCCTATGCTTACATCATAAATTATATGGTTTGTGTAATGAGGATGAAGATCACATTCAAAGTACACAAAATTTGAGAAACCATAGAAGGAGATCTAACCGAGGGAGATAAGAATGATATGGCTCTAGCTTTACTATTCAATCGATACCTGAAGTTCTCATTCTCCAAGTCGATGAGCTTGACATGGCAAAGAAGGTATGGGAGCCCATTAAAGCAAGAAGGTAAGAGCAAATAGAGTTAAAGAAGCGAGGCTACAAACTTTGATAAATGAATTCGATCGATTGAAGATGAAAAATAATGAAACAATCGATGAATTTGGAGGAAAGTTATCGGAGACATCATCAAAGTTAGCAGCCTTGGGAGTAAGTATCAAAGAATCAAAGTTAGTGAAGAAATTCTTGAAAAGTCTTCCTCAAAGGAAATACATACATATTGTGGTTTCTCTTGAACAAGTTTTATACCTCAATACCACAAGTTTTAGACCTCAATACCACAAGTTTTGAAGATATCATAGGACGTCTTAAAGCTTATGAAGAACCTATTGGTGAAAAAGAAGAAGATCCTCAAGAATATCAAAGCAAATTGATGTATGCAAACATGGATTCTCAAACGCACCAACCAAACTGTGGTTATAACGACTTTAGAACCATAGGATGAGGTGGACATGGTTTTTACAGAGGAAGAGATTATGGTAGTTTTTTTTTGGAGATAGATATACATCGAATATCACATGCTTTGGATGTGATAAACTTGGACATTATGCTTTGGACTGCCCAAATCGATTGCTTAAGTTACAAGAAACACAAGAGAATGATAATACTGACACAGAAGAAGCTGATGAACTTATGATGCATGAGATCGTATATATGGATGAAGGAGGAGTGGTACCAAGCAAATACGACGTGAACATTAGTGGAGAGAATGTATGTTGCCTTGATAATGGTGCTAGTAACCACATGACTAGTGATAGAAGATATTTTACAGGACCTGATGAGTCCATAACCGGAAAAGTAAAGTTTGGAGACGATTCGAACATAGACATCAAAGGCAATGAGTCTATTGAGTTTATTGATCAGAATAGTGAGCCACAAACGATGACAAAGGTCATTACATACCGGACTTGAAGAGTAACATTATCTCTCTTGTACAAGCCACATAATCAAGATGTGATGTGAGATTAAGAGGCAAACACTTAACCATGCATATTCTTGACAGAAAGCTGATCGTCAAGGCAAATAAGTACAAAAATCTTCTGTACAAAATAAGCATGAGATTCAAAACCATCACGCAACTAAATCTAACAACGATGAGTGAGAGGCATGCGAGAATAGGTTACGTCAATCTTGACACAATGTAGACAATGATACAAACAAAGGTCGATAGTGGAATCAAGAATGACAAATAGCGAAGGGAACAATCAAATTGATACAAAACCGTACGAAATCGAAACAAAATATACCGAAGATCAACTTCAAAAGACATTAAGAAGAAGTGAGAGAAAAACTGTGAAGCCAAGACATCTTGTGGACTACGTCTTACTTGCAGAAGAAGAAGGAGAAAGGTTATTATTAAGTTTATAAAACGAGTCAAGAAAGTTCCAAGAGGTAAGTAAATGGATACTAGCTTGTGAAGATGAAATACATTCGGTCATACAAGACGAGACATGAAGCTTAGTGGTTTGTTCGTATGGGGTAAAGCAAATTGGTCTTATTAAGTGGGTATTCAAGATAAAGCGTAAGACAGATGGAAGTGAAGATGAATGCAAAACTCCACTTGTTCCCAATGGATACGTGCATTGTTATGGAGAACAAGAGGAAACGGTTTATGTAACGCAACATGGAGGACTCAGAGTGAAAGGAAGTGAAAGTGATGTACGGACAAAGATCTTGGAACAACAAACTAAATTGCATACTTCTCGAGATGTGGTTTAAATAATGTTCCGAGTAGTCTTTGGCTTATAAGAAAAACGTGAGTACTTGTTTTATAGTTGTAGCAGTTTACATGGATGATACGTTCAACACATGAATAAACGAGAAGATCACTAAAGTTTTTAAAAGGGAGATGACATTAAGTTTTACATGAGAGATCTAGAAGAATTGAGTATGATACATACACCAATGGAATGCGGGTTGAAGATATCCAAGTTTGAAACTGAAAGAGACAACGATGCTACACGATACATGAGGAATATCAATTGTCTTAGATACTTGATTTATACGACCATACCAGATCAATCTTACTATGTGGGGGGGGGGGTGTTAAGTCGAGATATGCAAAGATCCAAAAGTCTTGTGGAACTGCAATGAAGATACGTGAAATTGTTAAGATACCAATTTTTAGAGATTATGATAGTGGCCATAGAATTGACCCGGATAATGGCAATAACGTGGCAAGACATATCTCTTATGTTAGTGAATGTCCAAATACGTGGGGTTCAAGCAAACTAGAGACTGTTGTGTTATCATGTGACGCTGAAAATATGAGAGGGACAGAAGCTATGGAAAAAGCTATAAGGCTTCAAGAGTTACATCGACATACACCCGAGAGTGAACAAAGAAGCGATATCGTGATGAAGGCGTTTGGAAAATTGAAGCTCAAAGAGATGAGATATATTATTGAATGTTTGTTGAAAATATGTTCAAGTTTAAGGGGGAGAATGTTGGATTAAGTTTGTAAAAAAAAAACTTGAGATATAAGTTAATAACCTAAAGGAAAAAAGAAATGTAGAAATATGTTAAGTTCATAGAGATTAGGAGATGTCTAATCCCTATATAAGGAGATGCAAGGATGTTGCATAACTTATGAGTTTTATGAGTGTTTGAGAGAGCTTAGGGTTTCGAAAGATTTTCCTTAGAAGATTAATAAGAGAGTTATCTTATTATTGAGTTCTTATTCTCGTGTTATTGATTTCCTGAGACTCGATTTCTATTAAATCAACCTCAAACCAAAATTTCTCTAAGCTTGATCACAGAAGCTTGAGAATCAACATTTTTCACTTTAATTCAAGTTTCATCTTGTTTGTGTTCAACTATAAAAAATAGAGACGCAAAGTTTGTTAACTCAATTCAAAGAATTGATGTGATATATATGTCTGAGGCCAGATCAATCCATGCAATACATTGATAAAAAAATGTTCTACAGTTCAAGAACACCAAAGAAAAAATTGTTACAAGCTCTCAAATTTTTTTTTTCTCATACCACAAAGAAAATAAGAATGCATAGTATTTATACTCAACATAAAGTAAAGATTCTGTCGCGACGAGAGGATTCACAGTCACATGTGATTCTATTACCTAGACATCAGAGTGGTCATTTGAGTTTCTTGAAATAGTAATTTTGACTTTTTAGTTTAACTTCTTATTTCACCATAATCACAAATCAGCCTCAAACTGAAGCTTCTCTGAACTTGAATCATAAAAGCTTGAACTTCAACAACGAATAATATCATACTAAGTGAGAAGTTAGACATCTGGCTCTAGCTTATCTTCTCCACGAGGAAATCTAGTTCGTCACAACAAATTGATATAAGAGTTAAGATTTTGTGGTCATTGGTTTGATAAAAAAATTGTTATAATATATATATATATATATATATATATATATATATATATATATATATATATATATATATATATATATATATATATATATATATATATATATATATATTCCAAATATATATATATGTGGTTCAAGTCAACTTACTGTGAAGATTTTGGGAAGTAACTTTTCCAAAAATAATCTGTGAGATTTAGAGATAAAGTGGATAATATTATACTACATTAGGAAGAGTTAGCCAATTTGATGACTGACATTTATAGTGATGGACATCTAATTATAGTTGAACGTCTAGCCACAACAATGACATGTGGTCTAACTCTAACATTTTGTAGAGCTGGCTTATGAAACCATTTGTAATTTGTTTTGTAAATAACTTTTATAAACTTGAATAATGAATAATTTAACATCCTAAACATTAGTTTAGGTTTTATCCAGAAATTAAAAATGGATAACACATGTTTAGGTTTATGTAAAATATAAATAAAATATTTATGCACCAAAAATAGTTCTTTATTTTGAAAATACAGATCAAAATCTAACAACTTTTAATAAAGTTTTAAAAGAATGTCAATTAAGTCTATTACTAATTTTTTTTTAATAAATCATACCCAAGTATAGGTCTGGGCATTCGGGTCCTCGGGTCGGTTCTTTTCGGGTCCGGGTCCTTCGGATCCTAGACATTTGGACCCAATTAGGTACTTAGAAATTTTCGGTTTGGGTACGGGTCTGTTCCTGTCGGGTCCACGTAGGTTCGGATCTATAATTTTAGTACACGTAAAATACCCATAATTTTTTGGTATATTTCGGGTTTAGAGCGGTTCGGGTATTTAGGACCCGAAAAAGACCAGAAATACCCGAACTAGACCCGAAAACCCGAAAAGTTGAAAAAACCCAAAAATACCCGAAATCTGAACGAAAACCCAAAAATACCCGAATACCCGAATTATATTTTTAAAAATATAAAATTTTACCCGATACCCGATACCTTGAAGAACCGAACTCAAAACTTAAAAAAATATATACCAAATGCCAAAGATATACCAAAAACACCTTAATATACCTAATATATGTAATAAGTTTTTGGTACCTCGGGTACCTGATCGGGTCTCGGGTAGGACCCGAACCCGAACCCGAACCGAGACCCGCGGGTCCAAAGAAAGAGGACCCATCAGGTATTTCATCGTAGACCCGGACCCAGACCCGAACCTGTATTTTCGGGTCGGTTCCGGTTCAGGTTTTCGGATCCGGGTAAAATGCCCAGCCATACTCAAGTACTCAAATAGTACGGGAACGAGATTAACTTACAAATTTCATTACCGTAACAAATAACACATTTAAAAAGAATAACCATGGTAAGTTCCAGCTAGCAAAAATGGTTAAAGTGTGCATTTCAAAAAGAAAAAAGAAAACAAAATTGGTCGAATCAACTTTCTTTCTCTTCATCTTCTCCTTCTAAAAACTTCTCCTCGCTGGAAAAAACATTTCTATTTCCAGCCCGGGTTTGCCGATGCCAGAGTCCCCCTCTTCACCCCTCACTCCTTTTTCTCTTTGCCTCTCTCTTCATCTGCTTCCTCTGAGTCGACATGTAAGTTGCTCAAGCTGTCGTGACCATGTCGGAGCCTTAGCGGTCGAGGTTGGTCCTGGTGGCGGTTTTGGAGGAGTGGCGATACCACAAAATGGCGGAAGGAGGAAAGGTCGGATTTTAAGGTTGGATTTGGAAACAAGATTTGGTTTTTCCTTTTTTAGATCTTCGGTGCTCCTTCCACGGCCGGGGCGTGTGATTCAGTGGGTCACCTCCTACACCACCTATCTACCCTCGTGTGAAACGGTGTCAAGAATGGAGGAGTGGTGCTAAGTTTCGATGGAAAGGGTCTTGTTCTCCGGTTCTTGGATTAAACGCGTCATAAGGTTCTATGTCCTCGGAGTTGTCAACTGCGGATGTACGCCTTGCTTTAGTACATGGTGAAATCTCTACATACCAGCACCAGTGGTCCTTCTTCCGGTGGTATGAGTCACACACACTTAGACGCCATGAGTTACTGTTCCGTTCATACTTCCGTCGTCAAGGCCCGGATTTTTCAGTATGGAGTCATTTTGTTTTTAAGGCTATAGGAGCGAGGCATTAGTCATGATGGAGTTGAAGCTAGTCACAAGATTCACCATCTGGTGTTGATGCTTTTGTCTGTGTGATGCATTCGTATTCGTGTGAGAGATTCATCATCTCTCAGGATTGTGATTAGTTTTAAGTATCTTAGGTTTCATTGTTCTCGTTCATAGTGGTCAATTTAGGTGTGGTTAATATAAGAATATTCCATATTCTGTTATAACAAATTGATAGATTTGACTAGATCCTTGTGACCTTCTGTAAATCAGTATAGCTCCTGATATTGTGTAACAATCTTGGCTATATAAAGCCTCTGAATATATCAATCCCAACACGGGAATTCACCATCACTTTCATGGTATCATAGCTCAGTTACTCTTGATCTCCTCTTTTTTTCAAAAAAAAAAACTTCTTCTTCTTCTTCTCTATAATGGCTGCTCCCGCACCAGCTAATCTCGAAAGGGCCTTCGGTGTTACAAACATCAAGTCCCATATACCTATAATCCTCGATCTAGACGACCATAATTACGATGCATGGCGTGAAATTTTTCACACACACTGTCTCACCTTAGATATTGCAGGACATATTGACGGAACCTCTCAACCTACCAGAGACGACGACGCTGCCTGGAACAAATGTGATGTATTGGTGAAGCTGTGGCTCGACGGCACCCCTGCTCCGAAGCTTTTCCGTAGCTCCTTCAAACCTGGGGGTACATCACGGGAAATCTGGACTAGGATCAAGAATCAGTTTCACAATAACAAGGAGGCTCGAGCGATTCAATTGGACAACAAGCTAAGGACGACATAAATTGGCGACATGACCATTCAAGTGTATTGCCAAAAACTAAAATCTCTTTCCGATCTCCTAGCTAATGTTGATGCCCCTGTTTCTGATCACACTTTGGTGATGTACCTGCTCAGTGGACTAAATGAACGCTTCTACAACATAATCAATGTTATCAATCATCGAGAACCATTCCCATCCTTTTAGTCAGCTCAGCAATGCTCGAGATGGAGGAGAAACGCGTCAACAAATCCAGCAAGTATTCGGCTTCAAAAGTTGACATTGCATCATCCTCCACAGTCTTCACGGCCTCTGATCAAGCCATGCCAACATTGAAATCACAGAACAATCGAGGTGGACACTCTTCACGTGGAACGAGACGCAACAACAACAATCGATTTCGGGGATGACACAACAACTCACGTTTTCAGCAACAAAATCAGTTTCCACAATGGCCACCGAGCATGTACTGGACATCTCAGTTCCAGCAATGGCAGAACCAGTTCCAAAACTTTAATCCTTTTCTGTCTAAACAACCAATGCAGCGTGGTGTTCTTGGAACTCGTCCTACAATAAATCACCAGGCCAATGTTGTCGCTGATCAGCAACTCTCAACTGACTTCTCCAATGCATTCAACACGATGACACTTGCTGATCCCTCTGGTGCTGAATGGTATATGGACTCGGGGGCTACGAGTCACATGGCTGGAAACGAAGGTATTCTCAGGTCTAGAATTAATAAAAGTTTAAATCATTATGTTATTGTTGGAAATGGCTCCAAGATTCATGTCTCATCCTCTGGTAACACCTCTCTATCCTCTCCACTTCGCTTTTTCTCTCTAAATCGGGTTTGCGCCCAATATTGTCAAGAACTTAATATTTGTTTGAAAGTTCACAAAAGACAACTTTTGTTCTGTTGAATTAGATCCTCTTGGGTTTTCTGTGAAGGATCTTCAAACGCAAATAGTTCTTCTGCGCGGTAACAGCTCTGGCGATCTTTACCGCTTCCTCAATCGCCAGTCACTTCCACTGCTCTTATGTCCTTCTCGCCAGATCTATGGCATAGAAAATTAGCTCATATCAATAAAAATTCTTTGTTGCTTTTAAAATCGTCTAAGCTTATCTCTTGTAATAATGACGATTTCTCATCTTCTTGTGTTGCTTGTCAGATAGGAAAACCAATAAAACTTCCTTTCTCAAAATCTGATTCGATTACAACAAAGCCCTTTGAGCTAGTCCATTCTGATGTCTGGACATCACCACTCCCAAGTATCAGTGGTTTCAAATACTATGTTCTTTTCTTGGATGATCATACACACTTTCTCTGGATATTTCCACTTCGCAAAAAGAGTGAGGTTTATTCTAATTTTTTTCAATTCTCAGCCTATTTTGAAACACAATTCCACACTAAAGTTCGATCTTTGCAGTGTGACAATGGCGGAGAATGTGATAACTCCAACTTTCTGAATTTATTTCGTTATAAAGGGATTACAATTCGTTTCTCTTTCCCTCATACCTCTCAACAACATGGAAAAGCAAAGAGGATGATCAGAACTATTAACAATGCGATTCGTGCTTTCCTATTTCACGCTCATCTCTCACCAGGATACTGGTTGGAAGCACTAAATGTTGATGTTCATATTATCAACATTCTTCCTTCAGTGGCAATCCAGAATTGCATTCCATTCTCTCTCTTGTTTCGAAAAGCTCTAAAGTATGATCATCTAAAGGTCTTCGACTGCCTCTGTTTTCCAAATTTAAATCACTCTAGCCTTCATAAACTGGCAGCTCGATCGACTCCTTGCTTATTTTGGGGATACCCATCTTCACATCAAGGATATCGGTGTCTTGATCTTAAGACGAACAGAATCATCATCTCTCGTCATGTGTACTTTGATGAAACTGTCTTCCCTGCAGCTCAACCAAAAATCTCTCCTTCCTCGTACAGCTTAGACGATAACACTTCTCCCATGTTTAAAAAAATTTCTCCAGTCGGCTTCTTCTTCACTGACTCTTGCTGCATATACAACTCAATCACATCAAAATCACAGTCTCCCATATCCTCAACCATCATCGTCACCCACTTCTCTCCCTCAGGTTACACAACCAGCAGGGCACTCAATGAGAACTAGAGGTAAAAATGGTATTAAAAAGCCAAAGAAACAATTTCTCTACTTTCATCTGATTTGCCAATTCCCACTAGCCATATAAAAGCCCTCTATGATCCAAATTGGACACCAGCAATGGATGATGAATTTGATGCTTTTATTAAGACTAACACTTGTGATCTTGTCCCAAGACCACCTGATGCTAATGTTGTTTGTTGTATGCGGCTGTACAAGCATAAGTTGAATGCAGATGGGACTCTAAGAAGAAACAAGGCGCAGTTAGTAGCTAATGGTAAATCACAGGAGGAAGGAGTAGACTACAACGAAACATTCAATCCCGTTGTAAAGCCATCAACCATCATAACCGTCATAGATATTTCACTCGTCAATGACTGGCCCATTCACCAACTAGACGTCAAAAACGCCTTCCTCCATGGCGTCCTCGATGAGACAATCTACATGCATCAACCACCAGGATATACAAACAAAGAATTCCCCAACCATGTCTGCAAACTGAATAAGGCGATATATGGTTTGAAACAAGCTCTAAGAGCCTGGAATTCTCGTTTTGTAACTTTTGTCACTAATCTTGGCTTCAAATGCAGCAAAAGTGATACGTCTTTGTTCATATTCAACAAGGGAAGTTAGAGAGCCTATATTCTCTTATATGTGGACGATATCATCTTAACAGCCTCAACCTCTACATTCTTACAAACGATCGTCTCCTCTCTGCAACAAAAGTTCCCCATGTCCGACTCAGGCAAGATACATTACTTCCTTGGAGTCAAAGCTGAATTCAAGAATGGCGGGATCTTCCTCAGTCAAGATGCATACGCCCGTATCATCATTCAACGCGCCGGCATGACTGATTGTTAACCACTAGCAACTCCGGTGGATTTACAATCAAAAATAAAGATCAATGAGGGTGAACTCATCTCTGGTGCAACTCAATATCGACGCTTAGCTGGAGCACTTCAGTACTTAGCCTTCACTAGACCCGATATTGCATATGCAGTTCATCAAGTCTGCTTATACATGCATTCCCCTCGCATCCCACACCTCCAAGAACTGAAACGCATCATTCGTTACCTAAAAGGCACAACAACGTATGGTCTACAGCTTCAGAAAGGCTCAATTACTGATCTTGTTGCATATTCAGTTGCGGATTGGGCTGGTTGTCCGGATACTAGACGCTCCACTTCAGGCTATTGCATCTACTTGGGTCTGAACTTTGTCTCATGGTCATCAAAAAGACAATCGTTGGTCTCACGCTACAATGTAGAGGCTGAGTACAAGGGAGTCGCAAATGCAGTTGCAGAACTCACATGGCTTCGAAATCTTATGTTGGAGCTCGGATGTCCCATATCAAAGGCCTCCATTGTTTATTGTGACAACATAAGTTCAGTGTATCTCTCTCATAACCGGTGCGTCATCAACGGACAAAACATGTAGAAATCAATATTCACTTTGTGAGAGAAAAGGTGGCGACAGGTCAGGTGAAAGTCTTGCACGTTCCTTCAGCACTCCAATATGCTGATATTTTCACAAAAGGTCTTCCGTCACTTTTATTCACAAAATTAAGGAGCAGTTTCACCGTTCTTCCTCCCCACGATTCGACTGCGGGAGGGTATAAGAATATTGCATATTCTGTTGTAACAAATCGATACATTTGACTAGATCCTTGTGACCTTCTGTAAATCAGTATAGCTCATGAAGTTGTGTAACAATCTTGGCTATATAAAGCTTCTGAATATATTAATCCCAACACGGGAATTCACCATCACTTTCAATTAAGAGACAATCATTTCTGGGTCTTAGGAAGAGTTTGTTTTCATGGGTTGTAATTGAAACAAAGTTTGATTTTCGGTAGCTTATAATCTAATTTAGTGATGTGGTTAAATAAATTATGGTATAATCATGTACTCTTAAATTTGGTTAGTATGAAGTTTAAAAAAATGGAAAAAATGATTATTGGATACCTGAATTATTTGAGTACTACATGATTAGTCATGCAGACTAACCTAATGTATATTTAGTTACACAAAATATATGTTATACATGACAACATCACTTAACTTAATGATGTCTTGTAGTTAATATCATAATCTTAATTTTATTAAATCCAAGAAGTGATGTGAATATTTGAGACGTTAACTCCATTTCACTTATTAATTAATATTCAATCTACTAGAATGTAATTTAACTAATTCTTCTAATATATTATTGTGATCGATCAAATTTTAGTTCAACTATAATTGGATATGTCAAATTTTAATTGATAAATAAAAGAATTAAACTTAGTTAATGTTTCTAACATCTATATCATTTTTTAAATTAATAAAATTAAATTTATGATGTTAAATATATAATATTAAGTTGAGAAGTGTTGCTATATATAATATATATTTTGTGTAGCTAAGTATTCATTAGTGTAGTTTGTATGGCTAGCAATGCGATAGTGAATACTTTAGATAATCAAAGAATAATGATGGTAGATTCAAAACCCCGTTATAATTTCAATAAAAAAATTACAAATGTAAACCGTACCACCGGTCGAACCACAATCCAGACCGCTTTTGCTACTTATACCGATCAAGTCGCAAAGTAAGCCCCGCTACATTCAGCAAAACCATTGATCTCTCATCTCCAATTCACAATCCAATATCTCTAGGGTTCGACTGGAATTGCATCTCCATCTGAATCTCCCCAACTTCTTCAAGCTGGATAGGCACCGGGACGATCGCCACGGGAGTGGCCCTTACGACGATTCCTACCGTAACCACCGAGCTCATCCCAGAGGTCCCCCACGTTTCGACGATGATGATGAAGCTTTCAGCCGCCGTCGTCGCCGTGGAAACAGCCCTAGCAATTATCAAGTTGGAATTGGAGGTGGCGATCGACGCTGGGAAGATGACACCCCTTCGGATCGTAATCTTCACAGAGAAGGCGTTAGAGGAGGAGGAGGTTTCCGTCCGATGAACAATGGTCCTACAGGTAGAGTAGATTTTCATCCGATGGGCTACGCCTTCGACGGAGGCCGAGGAGGATTTCGGCCTAACGTGCCAGTGAATTTTCCGTCATCGGAAAGTCCAGATGCAGGGGGATATTCCGGTGGCAGGGGATTTCAATCAACGGAGCCTGATTACTCTGTGAGATTGACTTCACCGCCGATCCAGCAGCCTCTTTTGGGTCAGAAAAGAGGACGTCCTCTCTCGGAGCAGAGCAGCTTTGCTGGTAAGCTTGGGCTCACTTCTACTGTAATGTTATGTAAACGAGTTAAAGGTGGTTCATTTGTACTTGTATGTGATAATCAGAGCTATTTCCGAACTAAATCTGTAAGTATCTTTACTGGGTAATTTGTTTTTCAGATTTTTCTGATCGTAGCAGTATGGTGAAGCTTTTTGTTGGCTCTGTACCAAGGACAGCTACAGAAGAAGAAGTGAGTTAATCTTTTTTATTATTTTTCTAGTTTCTTCTCGCAGCATAGGCCGTTCTTGTTAATCTTTTGGTTTTCATAGGTCCGTCCCTTTTTCGAACAACATGGAAATGTTCTTGAGGTTGCTTTTATCAAGGACAAGAGAACAGGACAGCAGCAAGGTTTGTTTATCTCCATTTTACTAGGAATCAGTCGTGATTTATGCTTTTAAAATTTTCAGGTCTCCTTAAAAGGCTGATGGGAAGCAACCCCAGTCTCATCATTGGCCTCCATTAGTTTTCAACAATTTTCGGGCTTTTGCTTATGCTAGCGACCGTCTTATCTGTGTTCGTTTGTCACAGAAGAAGGCTGCCTGTGTAGTTTGCTAATTGTATTGACCTTGAGCAAATAGTTTGTGCGACTTGTGTCTATCGTAGAACCTTAGTTGTGTTTGAACAGTGTAGCAGACTTTATCGACCATGTTTTAGAGTTTGGAGTTAATGTACATATAACTGAACAGATGTTTTACTGTTGCCTTTTTAGTGGGTACTGGTTTAAAGAACGTTGTTTTTTCCTCTCCTATTGAATTCAGTATCTCTTTACTCTTTTTCCTTCGATGGAATGAAAATGTTGTGTATGGTCTTGACTGGATGAATGTACTTTTACTTGGTAGTCTTGCAAGGTTCATAAGATGATTTGATTGATATACCCTCCCCTGCTGGCAAGATTTGGCAGTTTCTTAGTGATTAAATCATGTTGGATGTTATGTTTCTTCGGTTTCTTTAATATCAACTTCGGATGTACTGTCTCTATTGGTTGATGATGAAATTATTTTTACCACTTTGGATGCTTGATGCTGGAATGAATGATCTTTACTTCTTTTTTTATTGTGGATGGCCGAGGAACTATTGTGATTGTTTTCTTTTCACTCTCTTTGAATGGCTTGGGATGTGGATTTGTTGTATGTTCTTCCCTCTCTATTGCTTGGATGGTTTGTGATGTGATATACTCTCTTTAGTCATTGATGAATGACTGTTCGTTGAGTAGCTCTATTGTTTCTGTATGGTAACCCAAACACTGCTGATCTACATTTATGTGGAAGAGATGAGATGTCTGATGACAGATTTTTTCGATGTAACTTTCCACCAACTAAGCATTTGAGCTTGGTTTCAGTTTTTTTATTGGTCTAATTCTCTATATTGAGATTTCTCTTCTACAATTCCATTAAAGTTTTGTCTTTATGTTGTCATTGGGAAGAATTATTAGATGATGAGTGATGTGACTATATGTGTTGCATAGCTATTATTTGTTAATTCTTGACTTTCCAAGAAGTTATTGTATGGTGACATAAAAACTTTTACTCATCTCGTTATCACGGTTTGACTGTAGTAGATTTAACACATCTCTTTCTTCAGTCCTGTGAAATGTTAGATGGTACCATGATATGGAAGACACCTGGTTATTTTAACTTCTTAGAAATACGTCTCAACTTCCATTCGCTGTCCTCTCCCTGCTTCAATCAGTAGCAGGCATGAGCCGCCTAAGTATGTATTAAATTAAGCAAGTGTCATTCTTCTCTAAATGCAATTATTACCAATGAAATAACGTTGGATTATGGTTATCTTTCCTGGAACTTTAATTTATTTTGTTAATGTCGTCAAATGTGTGATGTATGGTGACGAAAATGTGACATATGGCTATAGTTTTAGTTATATCATCTGTTACTTAGCAGTGATTGAAAATTCTTACATGCTTAATCTTTTACCTTGGTCCGTAGCCATGTTTTATGTTGCTAGTAACTTGTAGATTTTTCTAATTTTTTTGCAGTGATGATTGGATCTTTTTGCATAATATATATTTTATTTGCAAATACGACTGTGTTCTTTTTAAATATTTTAAAGGCATATGCTTTATTTGAAGACATTAGTTTATTATTCTCTCCATCAAATCTACTCCAGTAATCAAAGTTAAGGCTGTCAGGACATGTCTTATGATTTTCCTACTGAAACTTATGTGCTTTAAGTAGTGCCATTTATTATTCAATATGGTCGTGGCTTGTACATTTGTAAAGTAACTATTTACTAGTACCTCTTGATATTGATGGAGGGAAAAGTTGAACCTCGAACAGAAGCTTATGTAGCAGTCTTTAATGCAGGCTGTTGTTTTGTTAAATATGCAACTTCTGAAGATGCGGATAGAGCAATTAGAGCATTGCACAATCAGATCACTCTTCCTGGGGTAACTACCATTGATGCTTTCTCTTATCAAGGACAGGAAAATACAGGTTAACTCATCTTTTACAATTTGCTGATTCCCAGGGAACTGGCCTTGTTCAAGTTCGATATGCTGATGGGGAGAGAGAACGCATAGGTAATCAACTTTCGCGCATATTATCTGAATCTGACCTTCATTGTCTGGTGTACATAGGGATGACCATACGCTGTAGAAATTCAAATTACGAGAATTGAGATAATGTGGGAAATTATATGAATCTTAAGGAAGTGGATCCTTTTTTTTTTTATTTCCTTGCCTCGCTCTCAAGTATTAACTGATTCAACTTCCTTCTTCTGAAGGTGCGGTAGAGTTTAAGCTTTTCGTTGGTTCCCTAAACAAGCAAGCCACTGAAAACGAAGTTGAGGAGGTATTTTTCATATCCTTATTTTTGATGAAAGTAGTTACTTATGGCTGATTAACAAAACAGGGAAAAATTCTAAATTTAGGTATTCAGTGTCCCATGTTGCCTCAGCTGGTAGCTTTAATGATTATATGATACTTTCGTAGTCCTCTTGGAAGGGTCAGTGGCTTGAAATTTTGTGTCAACTGTTCAAGCGCTTACACATTTTACTGTTTGACTGTTAGCTTTCTTTTCTCAATAAAATAAAATTGATAAAGATGTGAACGGCTACCTTCTGAATCAAGTAATTTGTATCAATTTGTCCTGTTGTTGCTTTAGCAGATCTTTTTGCAATTTGGTCGCGTGGAGGATGTCTATCTCATGCGTGATGAATATAGACAGAGTCGTGGTATGTCTGGTAACTACTACTGGATTCTATAAATTGTTTGATGGTGATGATATGGTCAAATTGTTTTTACGCTCATTTAGGATGCGGGTTTGTTAAATATTCAAGCAAAGAGACGGCTATGGCAGCTATCGATGGTCTCAATGGAACTTATACCATGAGAGTAAGCTGTGAATCACATAAGTATCTCACTTTCTCTCATTATCCCCTCTAGACCTGTTTTGTTTACTGGCCTCTTTCCCTTCTCCAGGGTTGTACTCAGCCGTTGATTGTTCGGTTTGCTGATCCAAAGAGGCCTAAACCGGGCGAGTCAAGGTATCGCCATGGAGACTATATTGATTCATTATAATGCTAATATCAAGAAAATTGTGTCTACTGTCATTGTTTGTTCTGTCTGAGTATATTTATCGGGAATCTTTTGGGGCATGGGTGGAGGAGAGCCCTGAACCTTATTCCTTCTCCAATTATTACTTGAATGCGAGTCATTTCTTTCTATATATCCATAACTTGTTTCTGTTTCCAGGGACGTGGCACATCCTGTTGGACTTGGTTCAGGGCCTCGTTTTCAAGCTTCAGGACCAAGGTGACTGGGGTGAAAGGAGATTCGTTATTATTGTCATCAAGTACTTATATATCTTGACTAAACCTGGTCTCCTCGTCTCCATTTGTTAGGCCTACATCTAACCTTGGTGACCTTAGTGGGGATGTAAGCCACACAAATCCTTGGCGTCCTATGAATTCACCAAACATGGGGCCACCTAGTAACACTGGGATCCGTGGTATCGGAAGTGACTTGTCTCCTAGGCCAGGTCAAGCCACATTGCCTTCAAATCAGGTAAGAACAGCTTGATGATCATGTACATTATCTTAAATGTACACACCCATACAGTAACCGGACATAAGGTTTTTGCATGTATTGTGCGAGTAGGATGAACATAATTTATATGCTGCACATATATGAGCGTATGGACTCTTAAAAAGAAGCATGAAGTTCCGACCTTCCAGCTTTTCATATGATGCAACAAACATGATGTGTTTTTCTGTGAAATGATATGGCCTTGATTTGCATTTTGACAGTTTCTAAGGCGTTTTTTTTCAATAATTTCTACTTCTGATGTTACCTTTATTTGTGACATTCTACAATGTTAGGGAGGTCCATTGGGTAGTTATGTTGTTCCTCCCATTAATCCTCTACCAGTTTCATCCTCTGCCACATCGCAACAGGTACTTCCGCTGAATTTTTCCAATGAACAAAATCTGAAAATGTTGTGTTGATCAGTTAATATTAACTGTTTCTATTCCGTAGCAAAACCGGGGCGCTGACCAGCATATATCACCATTACAAAAACCTCTTAACAGTACACAGGATGTGCCCCTTCGACCACAAACTAATTTCCCTGGGGCCCAAGCATCCTTGCAGAATCCTTATGGTTATAGCAGCCAGTTGCCTACCCCTCAGCTGCGGCCACAAAAAAACGTTACTCCTGCAACAGCTCCTCAAGCTCCTTTGAACATCAACCTACGGCCAACACATGTGTCTTCTGCAACTGATCAATTGCGCCCTTACGCTCAGCAGCCACCGCCACAAAAGATGCAACATCCTCCTTCTGAGCTAGTTCAGCTCTTGTCACAACAGACTCAGACTCTACAAGCAACCTTCCAATCATCTCAGCAAGCATTTTCTCAACTGCAGCAGCAGGTGCAGTCCATGCAGCAACCAAACCAAAATTTACCAAGCTCACAGACTGGCCATGGTAAACAGCAGGTACGAACAAAGTCTCTCTGTTGCATCTGTGATCTTTCCAGTCGCGTTCCTCAGCTGTTTTTGTTGTTGTAACGTGGAATTACCTGATAGATGATGTCTAAGTATTTAATCCTTCATATATTTTAGTATTCTCCTCTTTTTTATTATGTTCCTCTCGTTGCTTCTTTATTAGTGGGCTGGATCTGCAATTCCGACAGTTGTGAGCACCACTGCTTCTACACCAGTTAGCCATATGCAAACTTCTGCACCTGGAGCAACTCAGAGTGTTGTTTCTGGGAAATGTAACTGGACCGAGCATACCTCGCCTGATGGATTTAAGTATTATTACAACGGTCAAACCGGTGAAAGCAAGGTGAGAAACGTGTTTCCTCTTTAATTATGTTCTCTTGTGAGTTTCAGGAGGATTCCTTGTGTTTGCTGTGCTATTTATTATCCTTGAACGTGTATATGTATAGATTTTATATTTGCAGTTCATCAATATATGCCATAATATTTGACTTTGCAGTGGGAAAAACCTGAGGAAATGTTAGTGTTCGAATGGCAGCAACAGCAGCCAACTATACAGCAGCCCCATACCCAGTCACAGCAGGCTTTTTATTCCCAGCCGATGCAGCAACAACCACAACAGGTTCACCAGCAATATCAGGGTCAACAATTACAGCAGCCTATTTATTCTTCAGTGGTTAAGTTCTGTTTTCTTGCTGCTTACATCCATATAGTTTTCTCACATGGTCTCTAACTTGAATATGTACTCTTTTCCATTTGGAGTTGCAGTATCCAACTACCGGGGTCAGCCAGAATGCTCAGGTGTATATTTAGTTAACCTATTTGCTTTTTTTAAAATTTCAAAATGTGATCCTTGAGCTGATAATAATGGGTATAAGGAGACGGGCCACTTTATGTGATAAGCCATGGTTTTGCCAACGTTTTGAGTATATACAGATACAAATATCTAACGTGAATGTCTGTTTTTCCTTTGTCAATGCAGTACCCGCCATTGGGAGTAAGTCAAAATAGCCAGGTACATATTTGAATACGTTATATGAACAGTAAACTTATTTCACGTCGGACTGATTGAAATTCGATTTTGATCACTTCATTCTGATGCCTAATGGTACACAGTAGAGTAAGGGGAAAAAATGTACAGATTTGATGAGTAGTAGATTTGGTAGCATTTTAGAAAACTATATGCATACAGTTCTCTAGTTGATTTTTTTGGTTCTGGAACATGCAGTTTCCTATATGAGGCACTGGTCAAAATGCTCATGTACATATTATATTATATCATGTGTCATATCTTCTTATTACCTTTAAATTTAATCAGAAAACATACATGAGATTCCAACAGAAACAAAATTGTTGACTGTCATGTTCTAATCTGTTAAAATTGTCTAGGAATTTGGCCGGACACATACACCAATGGGGGTTGCTTCCATCAATGATCCGTCACGAACTCAACAGGTTACTATACATCTCCTTGTTATTCACGTGTTATGTTTGCTGAACCCTATTTCTCTTACAATCTCACCTCTGTTTCCAGAGCCGCTAATTACCCCCAACAACTCTGCATGTGGAAGAATAAAGCTTCAGGTTCATATTTTTCCTCTCTCTCCTCTGTGACTGTCTCGGCTTTTCCCATAACCCAAAGAGATCCCACCTTTATGAGGTTCCTTTAATTTGGGGGCTGCATCTAATTCCCTGTATTGATACTGCACAGGTTTCATGAAAGGAGGATAGCTGAAATCTTTCAGTAACTAGACATAGAAAGGTTCGGAACTAATATTAGTCAAGCAGACGTAAAGCAGCAACGACAGGGTTCTTGGTCTCTGAGTTTTAGTTTAACCCTTCAGGAGGTATAATAGATAGGCGATTCGCCGACCTGAAGAGATTTCTATCTATTCTCTATTTCTTCTTTTTTTAATTCCTAGAGTTGACAAACAATCCGTCTGTTGTAACCTTAGATAGCGTAAGTGTCTCATGTTGTGTTAGTAGTTATTTAATCCAAACATAGGTATGAGTAATATAAATATAAATGTGCATTCAAATATCATCTTTAAACCAATAAGCCCGGTTTGAGATTTCATCGTCATTGTTTGTCCATATAAAATTATACAATTATATTTCTGGGTTTCATACCAACATAAATATTTGATAGATCAATAAATCTGATACAATATAAAATTTATGGGTTCAAACCAACATTAAAGAAAAAAACTGTCAAAAAATCTGATACATATCTTAAACTTAATGAGCTAAAAACCGGTTGCATATGTATTATCTAAAGTCAATGTTATAACTGTAAAATCAAAAGTCAAAATCACTTTAAAATCTAAATTCAAGATTTTAACTAATGTATGTGGACAATTATAACATCTGACAAGATGGACCAACAATTTTGGTATATTAGAACTATCTCGTTTTGGTAACATGCTATTCGCTAAGTAGGTGACGACGTATTTAGCTATTCTAAGAGAGTTCTATATTCAAGTTTTGTTGATTTCCCATTACGTGAGACATACATACACACTTCGAAACTAACATCTTTTGACTAATAATTGAAATAAAATGAATTCAAGATCTGATCTTGAAAGAATAACTAAGTAAAACAATTAATTTTTTTCGGTCTTAAATAGAGAATTTGTTAAAATTCAGATCTTTCAAAATGAAACAAAAAACATGAACTTTAGTTTAGACCATTATAATTTTTACCTTTTAAAAGTTTTCCATTTTATACTTTAATTTTTGTTGACGAAATTATTTCAGATACACGAAAATTAAATTACAAGAATTGAAATTTAAACAGAACAATTTTTAAAATTAGAGATTAAAATAGCTTAAACTAAAGGTTATTTTATCTTAAACAAACTCAATAAACCAAAGTCCTGTGTAGACTTCTTTAATTTTTTTTAAATAAAAGATATATCATCAAGTCTGATCATAAACATAATTGGTATTATCCATTTTTTAGTTAATCGCTCTACAATTCCTTCTAATCTCCCCCTCACTACCACCAGTTATCCCTCCCATCTTAATCATAGCATTCTTAAAATCTTCGAAGAAAACAGACTGGTCCGCTGCATAGGTCTCAACAATCTCCCTCGTTGCTGGATCCTGAACCGCCAAAGCTTGGTCTGATGGAAGCAACCCCTCACCCGAGAGGAGGTTAACATAGTATTGGTTGTCAAATGTGGACGGTGTCACCAAGTCAAGCTGAGTGATAGCTCCTGAAGTGTCCACGGTCGAGCATAGTTGCTGCAACGACTCTAGGAACTCAAGGTTGTCTCCCTGGTTAGCCGGTTGTCCAGTTTGTAGTGGCTGTAACCGAGCTGTGAATGAAGTGCACTTTGCCTTTCCCAACGTATGCCCACCTGGTTTACATCGGTTAATTGTGATTGTAACAAATCGGTTAGCATGAAAAAAGTTTTAGGCCTTAAAGTTAAATTATTTATTTGTTTTCCCCCAAAACCATGAAAAAATATACAATGGTAGAAATTGAACTTCACACTTTATTTACTTCTTATAAATACATAATCAACATAACTATTTAATTATTTATATTCAAAAGGGCAAATCTCTCAAATAGCCTCTTTTGAAGTTTTTGTCACAAAAATAGACCTTGAAAGAAAAAATGACCAAAATAGACTTTTTTTATTTTGAAAATTTTAATATTTTTTAATTTTTTTTAATTTTTAAATCTCAACTCCAAACCCCCCACCCTATAACTCTAAACCCTAAGTTTAGATTAGTTAACCCAAATGTATAAATATATATTTACATCATTTAATAAAGTCTATTTTGGTCATTTTTCTCTTTGGGTGCTATTTTTGGGACAAAAACTTTTTTTGTTCTATTTTGGTCTTTATCTCTATTCCAAAATTGATCCCTAATAATAATATAATTTTTCAAAATTTCAACCCTATGCTTAATTAGTTTGTACTCCGTTACGGTCATGGCATTAGGTAAGAGAAAAAGAAGAACACTGTACCGGAAAGAGCGACCATGTCGGTTTGCGAAAGACCGAGATTTTGGAAGATAGAGATGAGAGTTGGTACGGTTGAGTTAGGTGATGGTAAGCTATTCGTTGCTGCTTGTTTACTCGCGGTTAAACCGTCTTTTCTTCCTACTTCCACGTCCCAGCTTGGTCCACCCGACTTCGAAAAACCCGGTTTAAAGTGTTTAATGATAGCCGGTTTACACATGAGTATAATAATTACAAAAAATGGTGAAAGTATTTACCACAACGACTGAATCTCTAGCAGCCATGGCAAGAATGTCTGCGCATGAGACAGTCTCTGGACATACAGATTCAAGATCAGCTTTTATAGAATCTATCACTTCGAATCCTCGGAGAGAGTTAAGGTTCGGCGGCGCCGTCTTTTCACCGACCAATCCTTCTGTGTCATCCAACAAGACCGAAGCATCACATCCCTGTAATGCAATGCAAAACACATCCCGGTTCATACTCATGCCATACTAAACCGGTAAAGATTTGGATTTAATTAATAACAAGCCAACCAGTACCAGGCTTCACGAAAAGATGAATAATATTAATTATCAAATTCTTTTTTTATGTTTATTTTTAAGGAAAATATTTTGTATTCTTATAATTCAAAATATATATGTGTGAATAATATTAATCATCAAATTTTTTGACATATATTTTGTATGTGAAATGAAATAATAATATACATAAATATATAAAATTTTAAGTTTGTATGTCACATTTTTTTAATTTTATTGTATGAATTGGTTAGAAACTAATCTGGTTAAAAAATAATAAGTTTGGTTAGAAAATAATCTAACAAAATAGATTATTTATAGTTAATTAATTAATAATTATTAATTACGTAGCATAAGTTGTAATTATTAAGATGAATGAAATGTTAGAGATTAAGGGTACATCAGTTTTATTAGAATATATTTTCCAGTTCAATGGTTTGTATTAGCTAATTAACCAAAACAATCAAGACGAGCGTTAAGATGAGAGGACTTGCATTGACAAAACAGTCATGGAAATGAAGGCGGAGAAGAGAAGCAGCCATTCTTGGATCTTGTATAACCGCGGTTTCAACCCATGAGTAGACAATAGACTCGGCTTCAGGGCAGCTATTCCGGTATAAACCGAAATCTAGAACTATACCGAACCCTATACCGAAACCTGAACCGGTTTCACCACTTCCATCTTCACAAGTCTCGCTGAAGTTGGTAGCGAGTGAGAGAATCGGCATTGAAACGAGAGGCACAATAAGGAAAAAGTTAAAAAGATTCTTCATCGTTGTATGATCTCTCACCACTATCTTCTTGAGTCTTAACATTCAGTGGAGTTGGTACTGTTTTAGGAAGCTAGTATCAATGTGTGTCCATATTTATAGAAACTTTTAATCATGTATAGACACATGCATATATGATTCATAACAGGCCTATACTATATATGTATGAGCTCATGACTGCATGTGCACTACAACAACCCAATAACGGATGATGCACTAGTAAGATCAATCATATATATATATATATGTAAATTAATGTATGTGTTTTTGTATAAGAAAATGTAACATATACAAAATGATGCAGGACTACGTACATATTCACGTAACATAGTTTATAAAATATAAAAGGAACAAAAGAGTTTGGGGTTGTAATGAATGGAGAGAAAATCACAAATGAAACATGTTGCTTCTACGTAGACAGAAAGATGTGTCGGTGTGCAGTCTATACACTATAGAGTGAGGAGTAGTTCAGAGACGGACCAATTCAATACTTGGAATCTTTTTTTTTGCTAAATAATACTTGGAAACTTTAAAATGTTTGTTTTCTATTTTGGTCACTAAGTAATTATTTATGAACATTATGTTTATTTATTTCATGGGGACAAAATATTTATATGTATGTACAAAAAATTACAGAATGATATAAGGTGAATATATGCATGTGGTGGTTACTGTTCAAAAGGTACATTATTCTTCAATGAAGAATGAGTCAAATTTATTTCGCGTGGTCCTTTTTTTTAAAATCTATTTGTCGACCACATAAGTTACAGAACATAAGATATACAACATTATATAACGATGGAATGAGAAAATAAATTAAGTTGCAGAATGAAAATTGTAAAATTACAGAATTTTGTGTGATTGAATAGGTCTTGCAAAATGACATAAATTATACAAATTTTTTTATAAAGATTATTGATAAGCTCAAAGATGTAGTTTATTGCTTTATCAAAGGGAAATACAATCTCTAACCAAAAAGGTTTAGAGCCAATTCCTGAAGTCTCTAACTTCCAGGACCAAGATACAATTTACAATTTGCACGAAAGTCCTTTTTCAATCTCAACAACTATTTATATTCATAAAGTTGTTAACCGTCACTGAAACAAACTCCAACGACTTTTATTCTTCAGCTCCACGTCATCTCATCAACTCTCTTCTTCACGCACCGCCTCTCCCTTCTTACTACACTTCCTCACGTAACATCTTCGAGGCCTATCAATACCCCCCTCCCCGAAATTGAGCTTGCTCTCAAGCTCAAAGCTCGGAAAACTTTGTTCCAACTCTGATATCTTCATCCAAGTGTGTTCGTAATCAGGTAAACTTCTCCATTTGACCAACACTTCCAAATAACCATGCATATCATATCGATAATCCAACAACTCCTCAGGCTGCAATACCAATTCATCAACATCATTCAGTGTCGTTGGTAAAGGCATGACTGTATGACCCGAGCCCAACACCGGTTTAAACTGCGAAATATGAAAGACCAGGTGAATCTTACACGTCGCAGGTAACTCCAAACGATAAGCCACTGCCCCCACTCTCTCCAACACCTTAAACGGACCATAGAACTTGGCAGCCAGCTTCTGACAAAAACGTTTAGCTGCACTTGTCTGTCTATACGGTCTGAGCTTCAAAAATACCAAGGAACCAACTTCAAACTCCAAATCCCTCCTACTTTTATCAGCATTATTCTTCATAATATCTTGAGCACGCAACAAATGCATCTTCATATCATCCAGCATTGCATCACGTTCCCTCAGCATTGATTCCAACTCAAAGTTCTTCGTTGAACCCTCCTCAAATTTCAACAATGATGGTGGTTTACGTCCATAAACCAGCTCAAATGGTGTGGCCTTCAACGACGTGTGGAACGACGAATTGTACCAAAACTCGGCCCACGATAAGTATTGACACCACTGCTGCGGATGAGAGGAAGTGAAACATCTCAAGTAAGACTCCAAGCAACGGTTAATGACCTCTGTTTGCCCATAAGTTTGTGGATGGTAGGCTGTAGAAAACTTCAACTTTGTTCCGGCTAACTTGAAACACTCTCTCAAGAAGCAGCTCAAGAACACTCTGTCGCGATCCGAGATAATAGACAACGGAAAGCCATGTAGCCTGACTATCTCCGTGACAAACTTCTCAGCTACAGAGTGAGCTGTGTAAGGATGCTTCAATGTGAAGAAGTGAGCATACTTGCTCAAACGATCCACAACAACACAAATCACATCCATACCCTTTGACTTCGGTAATCCCCCTATAAAATCCATCGATAGTTCTTCCCAAATCTGCGCCGGAAGAGGAATAGGCTGCAGGAGACCAGCAGGAGCTAATGTCGACGACTTATGCGTTTGACACACATTACATTCCGACACAAAACGCTGAACATCCTTCTTAAGATTCGGCCAGTGAAAAAGACGTTGGATGCGTTTAGTTGTCTTCAAAACACCAGAATGCCCACCACATACACTACTGTGATACTCCTCCAAGATAACTCCAATAAATTTCGATGTTTTTGCTAAAACCAATCTGTCTTTATAGAATAATCTGCCACGCTTCACTGAATAACCAGGCTTCTCGCAAGACCCCACCAACAAATCCCTTAAATTCTGTTGAATATGGACATCCCCATCAATCTCCTCAAGGATGTCTTGCATCTGTAAATTCGAGACTTGAGTAATCGCAGTGAACAACTCTATCACCGAAAATTACTGCTCCATCATCACTCGGGATAAACCATCAGCCACCTTATTGTCAACACCCGCCTTATATATGATCTCGAAATCGTATCCCAACAGCTTAGTAAGCCATTTCTGATAGTCCATGGACACATCCCTCTGATCCAGCAAAAAATTTAAACTCTTATGATCAGTGAAAATAGTAAATCTCCTCTCCATAAGGTAGTGTTTCCACTTTTGCACAGCCATCACGATTGCCATTAATTCTCTCTCGTAAACCGGTTTTAGCTGTTCTCGATCAGTTAAGCCTTTGCTAAAATAAGCAATGGGACGATGGTTTTGCATCAGCACCGCACCAAGACCATATCCAGAAGCATCCGACTCCACCACAAACTTCTCATTAAAATTTGGTAACGCTAGAACAGGAGCACTAACCATTCGTAACTTCAAATCTTCAAACGCTTTTTGCTCTTTGTTACCCCAATCAAAACCATCCTTTTTCAGCAAGTCAGTCAAAGGTCTTGCAATCACACCATAAGCCTTAACGTAGTTTCTGTAATAACCCGTGAGGCCTAGAAAACTGCGTAACTCCTTTACAGACTTAGGTGCAGGCCATTTTGATATTGCAGACGTTTTAGCTGGATCAGTAGCGACTCCTTCTGCAGAAATAACATGACCCAAATAATCCACACTGGCCTGACCAAATGAACACTTCTTTCTGTTGGCAAATAGTTGATGTTGAACCAATATTTGCAACACTGTCTGTAAGTGAATCGTATGCTCTTCCTCATTTTTACTGTAGACTAAAATGTCATCAAAGAACACGAGCACAAACTTCCTCAACACTGCTCTGAAAATTTCATTCATCAAAGATTGAAATGTTGCAGGAGCATTAGATAAGCCAAAGGGCATTACCCAAAACTCAAAATGTCCTGCATGAGTCATGAACGCAGTCTTTTCTATATCAGCTTCGACCATGCGTATTTGATGGTACCCGGATCTCAAATCCAGTTTTGAAAACATCGTCGCTCCTTGCAGCTCATCCAGTAGCTGATCTATGACCGGAATGGGAAACTTATCCGGTATAGTAGCTTTATTGAAATCGCCAAGTCTTATCTTTCTTCTTTACTAGCAACACTGGACTAGCATAAGGACTTCTGCTATGACGTATCACACCTGACTGCAGCATTTGATCCACCAATTTTTCCATAGCTTCCATATGGGAATGAGGATACCTATAAGGCCGCATACAGATTGGTTTAGTTCCCAGAAAAAGCTGAATGGAGTGCTCAAAACCTCGCTTCGGTGGAAATTGTGTAGGTTCCGCAAAGACTTCATGAAATAGATCCAGTACACTCTGAATATTTTGCGGAATTACTTCAGATAACACTTCACACGACTCAACTGAGTGTAATCCCAAAACCACCGACACCATGTCTGCAGCTATCTCCTTACACTTAATAGATTTATCTCCTTGCAAGGTACATTTTGCCCCTTGAGACCAATACGAGAGTGTCTGATCTTCCCAGTCCACTTCGCATTTGCCAATTGCACGGAGCCATTGAACCCCCAAGATGATATCCACACTACCAGGCTCCAAAACAATGAAGTCATTTGTTAAATCCATAGATTGAACAGTCAACGGAACCTTCCTACAGATACCCGATCCCGTTACTACAATGCATGTCCCCACTTTGATCTTCATTGCGCCCTTGTTCTCCTGTTGCAACTGAGCGTTCATAACCGTTGTTGGAGATATGAAGTTGTGCGTAGCACCACTGTCAATCATGACCAACACCTTAGTTTTCCCAATTGAACCCCACATCTTGGTAGTCTTTGGTGAAGATCTTCCAAAGAAAGAGTATAGAGAAAGCTCCATAACTTCTGCTACAATCTCATTAACATCTCCCACCGTATCATGAAATTCATCCTCGCCAGAGTCCAAGACATTATCTTGCAACACCACCATCACATGTAACTCTCTGTTTCTGCAAACATGCGCCTTGGACCATTTCTCGTCACAAGTATAACAAGTCCCGGTGCGCTTCTTCACTGCATACTCAGCTTCAGAAAGTTTGTAAGGGATAACATTGGTGTTGTTCTGTTTCTGACCAGTTGGTTTGTCACTCTTCGCATTCAGTTGCCCTGTATCACCCTGCGTCCTGCCTCTCCATGCATTCTGATTAACAGCAGCATTTCTGAATGTAACTCCTTGTCCTTGCTTCACTACTTTCGACTCTGATACATTACCGGCTATCAACTTGCAGAAATCACTATCCTCCATAGAGATAACCGAAGCGATGAAGTTCGGAAGACCTATCGGTTCCTTCATCTTAATAACCTCCTAAATAAAAGAGGAAACAAAATTTTGGTTATTTGGTTTGTAGCCCGGAAAGTTATGAATTATATATTTGGATAATGATTGAATCGACATGCTTTCCTTAAAGAGTATTTCGACCCTATTCCAAATCTTTGTGTTACACGAAATTCCTTTGTAGGATAAGACAATCAAAATCACATTCTTGTTTTAGGCTAAGATACAAAAATAACAAATAGAGCTTTAATGCTTATATATGTTCTTCAGAGATCTTTGAACAATGAATTTCTCTCTCTTTCTATCTACTAACTAGTTTATGTTTTCTTTTGATTCGAGTTATGATTTGCCAATGCCAAAAACTCCTTATATAGAGTATGAAAGGTTGCAATGGGTAGCACTAATAGTTGTAATGGTTGGCCAAGTATTATAACTATTAACACCAACAGTTGCAATGGTTAGCAAAAAGTCTTAATCATCAATAGTTGCAATGGTTTATCACCAAAAGTTGCAATGGTTAATCAAGAGATGTAATGGTTATTAAAGAATTATAATGGTTAATCACCAAGGGTTGCAACCTTTAATATGGTTATTACTAAAGGTGCAAACATCAATAGTTGCAAGGTTTCATATATAGTTGCAATTGTTCATACAAACAATTGCAGTGGTTCACATGATACATTGCACTTATACAATTAAATATCTAACAATCCTCCTCCATTTAAGTGTAATCATACATTCTTTAAATAAATATAACATATATCAAACTCATGCATAAATGAAAATGTTCTAAGAATTGAATTTTCATCTTATGTATTACACATTTCAAATGCCCGAGAATCAGGATGTCCTACGGATTGAATCCTTCAACCCATTTTGAGCACATGAAGATAATACACACATGTGTTTCCACACTACTCTAAGTGTTTACCCGACACTATTATAAGCCATGTGTCCTAATCCATTCATGAATGCATACAAAGCCAAGTCCCAGCTTATTGAAGCGGCATCACTTCACACTCATATATGTAAATACTTTCAGTCATGCACCTTCGAATGTATTTTTTTCAAAGTATTTATTAAGACTAGTATTTCAACTTATCCCTTCTTGCAGGTCCAAGCACATACCTTGAGATAAAGACAAAAAAATGTGCTTCAATCTTTAAGTGTAGGCTTTCCACATTGAATTCAGCCTCTAACGTTGTATTAGAGGAGACTTAGGTATCCCACCATTAAAGATTTCAAATGGAATTTAAACTCATCCCTTTAACCGACTTAATTACTAAGTCCCTAAATAATCCTTTCGTCAAATGATCAGCTAAATTTTGTTGAGACCGAACAAACTTTATTATAATCACCCCGTGAGTGATCAGCTCACGTACTGCGCTATCTCTAACGCTCAGGTGTCTAAACTTACCATTATACACTTGGATATAGGCCTTAGCCAAGGTAGCTTAACTATCACAATGGATATAAATTGGTGATACTGGTTTCGGTCACAACGAAATCTCGTACACTAAGTTTCTTAGCCATTTTGCCTCTTTACCAGCATCTGCTAATGCTACGAATTTTGACTCCATAGTCAAACTTGTAATGCAAGTTTGCTTCTTGGAAGCCCATGAAATGGCACATCCCCCAAGAAAAAACACCCAACCACTTGTAAAGAATGATCTTTTATGTTGGTAATCCAACTTGCATCTGAATATCCTTCTAATACTGAAGGAAATCCGACATATGATAAACCATAATTAATGGTTCATTTCAAATACTTGAGCATTTTTTTTAATTCTTGTCAATGTTGAGTACTAGGATTGCTAGTGTATTTACTCAACCTTCCTACAACGTAAGCTATATCTGGCCTAGTGCTCGTCATGGCATAAATTAAGCAGTCAATCACTTGTGAATACTCGAGTTGTGATACTGCTTGTCTTGTATTAGGCATAAGCTTCACACTTGCATCCATGGGAGCGCTCATTTGAGAATAATTCTCACAGTTGAACTTCTTAAGAATTTTCTCAACGTAATGAGATTGTGTCAAGGATAGTCCTTTGTTTTCACGTTTGATTCTAATTCAAAGAATCACATCAAAATTTGATGACAAAATTCTTTTTGTAAGATCTACTTGTCTAATGTCAGTACCAAAGATCAACATGTCATCAATGTACAAGCAAATGATTACTCCATTACCAGATTCATCAAATTTGCTATATAAGCACTTATCCGATTGGTTTAACTTGAAACCATTTGTTAAGACAACCTCATCAAATCTTTGATGCCACTGCTGAGGTGCTTGCTTTAACCCATACAATGACTTGATCAACTTACACACCTTATGTTCATTACCAGGCATAACAAAATCTTCAGGTTGCTTCATATATACCTCTTCTTCCAAAATACCATTTAAGAACGCTGTCTTAACATCCATTTAGTGAATCACAAGGTTATTAATTGCTGCCAAAGCTATTAATAATCTTATAGAAGAGATCCTAGCAAGTGGAGCATATATATGTATCAAAATAATCAATACCTTCCCTTTGTTTAAAGCCTTGAATAACTAATCGGGCTTTAAACTTATCGATTGTTCCATCAACTTTTATCTTCTTTTTGAAGATCCATTTACAGCCTAAAGGCTTGCAACCGGGTGGGAGATCTGACAAGATCCAAGTATTATTTCCCTTGATGGAGTCCATTTCATCATTTATTGCTTCTTTCCAAAAGGCAACATCTTGAGACTTCATAGTCTCACTGTAAGTTCTTGGATCATTATCAATATGATAACAATATGAGTGTTGGAAACCAATCTCAAGATCTCTTGATCTTTCAACTAAATATATTTGAAAATCAGGACCAAATGATTTTTCAATCCTTCCTCGCTTACTCCTACGAAGCATAGGTGACATATTAGGATGTACAATAGTTTCTTCTCCTTTACTAGTTCCACTTGAACTTGGAATCAAAGTCTTTGGTATAAGTATAGATGAAAACCAAGTTTCATCAAATATTGCATCTCTTGATTCAATGACAGTGTGAAATGCTATTGAATCATTAGGTTCTATTCATAAAACCTATATGTCTTGGAATGCTCTGCATATCCGATAAAAATGCAATCAATACCTCTCTCTCCCAAAGTTTTAATCTTTGGTTGTGGTAGTCTTACAACTGTCCTAAATCCCCAAACTCGAAGATAATTTAAGTTTGGTTTTCTCTTATACCAAAGTTCATAAGGGGTAAGTTTGTCCTTTTTGTTAGGAACTCTATTTAATAAATAGCAAGTCGTTAACATGGCTTCACCCCAAAATCCATCACTTAATCCCGAGTAAGATAACATGGAATTAGCCATTTCTTTTAGAATTCTATTTTTTTCTTTCTGATACACCATTTTGTTGTGGTGTATACGGAGCTGTAGATTCATGAACAATGCCGACGGATTGGAAAAAATACATGAACATAATACTCTCCACCTCTATCGGTGCGTAATTTCTTGATCAAACCATTTTGTTCCAGGTTTAATATCTAGGGCTTCATATTTAGTATGTAATAAATACATATAACAGAAACAAGAGTAATCATCTATGAAAGTGACAAAATACTTTTTGTTTCCTAAAGATGGTGTAGCATGCAAATCACATAGATCACTATGTATAAGTCCTAGCACTACAGAATTTCTTTCAATGCTTTTATATGGGTGCCTAATTATTTTTATTAGCATGCAAGTACTACATTTTTCTAAGCCTATATCAAAGGTAGGAATCAACCCTTCTTTAGACATATTAATCATACGATTATAATGAACATGACATAATCTAGCATGCCATAAAGAGCTATTATTTTTTCTAGAACTTTTCATACAAACAAGATTGCTAACTTTATTAACTTTAAAATATTAAGCATAAACCTTCCATTACAGAAATATCCAAATCCAACAAACACACCACATTTCGATAATATGTACTTATCGGATTCATACACTTGTTTAAAACCACATTTATTTAAAACACTACCAGAGACTAAGTTTTTCCTAACTCCGGGTACATGAAGTACATCCTTGAGATTAAGGATTTTTCTAGAACTAAACTCTAACACCACTCTTCCATGACCTAGGATAGGGGCAGTTGACTCGTTTCCCATATGAAGTACGGATCCATCTTGAACTTGCTCATATGTAATGAACCATTCACGATCCCTGCAAATATGTGTTATTGCACCCGAGTCAATCCACCATGCCACTTCATCATCCTGCACATAAAATGCCTCATAAATCTTTGATACATAATTCAAATTAGAATATGGTTTAAAATCAGAGATTTGACCTTGATGAGTGGATGGACCTTGGTCTTTAGACCCTTGTCCCAAACGGTTCTGTCCCGTTTTATTCTTATCCTTTCTTGCTCGGCAATCACGACTTAAGTGATCCGGTTTGCTACAATTCCAATAAATGCTCTTGAGCTTTTTGTTAGATCCATTGTAAGTGTTGTTATTAAAAGAGCGTTTCTTCCAAATTTTTTCTTAGAACTCACACCTTCCTCCATCATATTGATGGCAGAAGTATCAGCCTCATTATTTTTGGGTTCTTCACCCTCTTGCGCCCTTAGAGATTCTTATATGCGCAAATGACTTCCAAGTTGTACAAGAGACAACTCTTTTTTTTTTGTTTTAACATGTGTTTAAAATCTTTCCATGAAGGTGGTAATTTATCGATGATACTCGATACTGAGATGAATTCATCCATCTTCATGTTGTGTTGCGAAAATTGACTTAGTATACAAAGCAATTCATTGTATTGCTCCATAATTGGCCTAGAATCAGACATCTTGTAATTAATAAAATTAGTAACAAGGAACTTCTCGCTAGAAGCATCCTCAGCTATGTACTTTCATTCTAACGCATCCCCCAACTCTTTTGCGGATTCGAAATTCTGATAAACATAAAAGAGAGGATCTGACATACCGTTGAGAATATGGCCACGACATATGTAATCGTCATTTTCCCATTTAAGTTGCTTCCTTGTCTCATCTAAAGACTCGTTTACAGCATCCTCTGGCACAATAGGCATAGGCATGCTTAGAACATACACTACATTAAGATTTGTGAGGAGAAAATGCATCTTCTTTTGCCATCTTCTAAAGTGTACTCCCTCAAACTTATCTACCTTTCCAAACTTTGATGTTATCTCTCGCACAACACACTAGCCATAATTCACAAGAAAATACTCTTTAAGACTGTTTGTTATTTGGTTTGTAACCCAGAAAGTTGTGAATTATATACTTGAATAATGATTGAATTTTCATGCTTTCCTTAAAGAGTATTTGACCCTATTCCAAGCCTTTGGGTTACACGAAATCCCTTTGTAGGATAAGACAATCAAAATCACATTCTTGTTTTAGGCTAAGATACAAGAATAACAAATAGAACTTTAATTCTTATATGTGTTCTTCAGAGATCTTTGATGATCTTCGAACAATGAATCTCTCTCTCTTTCTATCTACTAACTAGTTTATGTTTTCTTGTGTTTCGAGTTATGATTTTCCAATGCCAAAAACTTCTTATATAGAGTATGAAAGGTTGCAATGGTTAGGACTAATAGTTGTAATGGTTGGCCAAGCATTATAACTATTAACACCAACAGTTGCAATGGTTAGCAAAAAGTCTTAATCATCAACAGTTGCAATGGTTTATCACCAAAAGTTGCAATGGTTAATCAAGAGATGTAATGGTTATTAAAGAATTATAATGGTTAATCACCAAGGGTTGCAACCTTTAATATGGTTATTACTAAATGTGCAAACATCAGTGTTGTAAGGTTTCATGTATAGTTGCAATTGTTCATACAAACGATTGCAATAGTTCACATGATACATTATACTTATACACTTAAATATCTAACAAAAAAAAGACTCTGACTACGGAGAAACGACATGAAAGCTTACGAAGTGAATTTTTTTCGAAGAGAGAGAGGAGAGAACGTTTGTAACAAGAAAATTACAAAATTCGTTAACTTTTAGCTACTTTTATATTATAAATCTTTAATATACATAATTTTATATTAATAATTATTAAAATATGATAATAATAGAAAACTTATTTTGTTATAATTGCTATTTTTTTATTTCCCATATATTTATACTACATAAAAATCCAATGATGATTGTGAAATTGAGACCTTAATTTTTATTCATTATATAAATGTTTTTCGTAAACAAAAATCAAAAGACTTTTAGTTATAAGAAAATCAAATATACTAGTAGTTATACAACTAAATAATGTAACAATTAATATAACCATTACACAATAGAACTACAATAAAAACTATTTAAATTAATAACACTTGGACTACGAGATTTATTAATCTATAAAAAAATTCCTTATTTAATTTTTTATATTTTAGATATATTTTTTTAAAAAAATAAGAAAAATGTTTGATTTTAATGTATGTATACTAATTTTTTTTTTAAATTGACATTTATATTGGTTTATTATATCATTCGGTGTATATAAAATATGTTTCATAAAATTAAAATGTGGTTTTAGATATATTTTACTAAATCTCATCAAAATATATTAAGTGATAAGAAAATATAAAGATAACTCTATTGTGAATATAAAATAAAAAATAGTGATAAGTTCATACTTATATAAAATATGTATACATATAAATTATTAATTTATATTTATAATGGGACAATATATTTATATAGGGTTTTCATATTTTGTATCGCCCCAACTTGGCACCAGAAAATTTATTAATTTATGTTGTTTATTAATTTATTGAGCATTAGTTTATAGACTTTATACTGTATCAACATCCATTAAACTATTTAATAAAATTTTATCTAAATTTTTACCTAAAATAAAATTTATGTTTGTACATTTCATTTTTCATTTCTTTCTACAGTATTTGGTTGATTGGTAAAAGCATTCAGATTAATAAGAAACTAGAATATAACTCGCTCCATGCACGGTTAAGTTTCATTTTTATAGTTAAACATTTTTTTATATAAATTGTTTCAATTTATCTTTTCTATTTTTTAGAAAGATCGTAAATCGTTACTCGGCTTGGAAAGCCAAGAATAAATCTTTATATATGAAGTGTCAGCCGAAAGTCTACACTAAATCTAACTTTAAATTAGTTATCCTGAACGAGTAACTTTAATCTTAACTAGATTTTGACCCGCGCTTACAAAGCGCGGGTTTTAATTTTTATTTTTAAAATTATTTAATAATATTTGTAAACCAACAGTTTTTAAATATTTTTAGGTTCCTACAAATTTACATGAACCTTGAATGATCCTACTCGACACCGTTCGTATATTCATGTAAAACCATTTTGAACCCCAACATTCAGAAAGACTGAATTGTAGTCGATGAGTACTTAGATGACCATGACTAACACCGCATGAGTGTTATAGTAAATTGTAATATATAACATATATAATTGTGTTTGGTTTTATATGTGTTTTATATGTTTGAAATTGTTTATATTTTATTATTGTTTGATCTATTAGAAAATAAAATTTATGTAATATTCAATTATTTCATATAAATACTATTTTTTTATTTTAGATTTTTTTTGAAAAAAGAAAAAATGTATAACTAACAAATTAATATGATTGTCTAACACAGAAAATATATGATTTAAAATATAAGAATAAGTGAATATCTCAATTTTAGCAATTTATTACGTTTTGTTCATATATGAAAACCTCTAGATTTTAGTTTCAATTGATTGATGGATTTTTTTTTATTTTGTGGGTTGTAATTTAGAAATAAAAAATATTGTTAACGTAAGGGCTAGATTTTGGGATCTATCTTGTTAATATTATGCTTATTTTTGAATTTATTCGGTTAGATAAAAAAATTATTAAGTCAGCCCGTAAATAAAATTTCTTTTAAATTATTCAATGGCACATAATGGTAAATAAGAAGAAAAAATAAGGGTGAAGTTTTATGGGTACTACAGTTTTAATAAGATAGATTTATTGTAAATGTAAAGGCTAAGTTTGTAAATAAAAAAAATTATTTTTAATACTGTTAGCCATGTATCCAAACAATCCTCATTATCCATGTTTCCAAACAAAATCCTAAAGTACTTCTACTTTAATAAGATAGATTTTCCATCCAGTTTTAAATGGTTTGAGACATTTTAGAATTTCTTTTAGAAAACCTATTTTGAATTTGTTTTTTAGTTGGATATATTAGTGAGTATATAACATGTTTAAAATTGGATTTAATATATATGATTCCATTTATAATCGATTAGTTACTTTTTATAAAAAAAATTATAAACATTAATGAATATAAGATATGTTAGTTACAAATTTAATTAATGAAATTTAGAGAAATAATTATTAAGATATTCTTTAGAAATATAAGGAATTTGGAAATTATTTAGTTTATATATTTGTTTTTAATCTTATTCAATAAAATATTAAAGTTATAGTAATTAGGACTTTATGGAACTGTATATATTATGGTATATTAATTATTTTCAAAACTATGTGAACATATTACTATAAAAATATGCATTTGTAATATCTTCTCTATTAAAATAGAGTCATTATTTTTATCTATTTTAAAAAAGTCATATAGATCCACTTTATTAGGATTAATAAAAAGAATCAATTCATTATCTAACCATATTATTTACAAACATAACAATTAAAAATATTAAATGTATATTTTTATAACTTATTTATATTAAAATTTTCTTTTAAAAATTAAAATAAAAATATCCGTATAGACGTTCGGGTTCAACTCTAGTCTATTCTATTATAATAGAATTCACAACATTTTTTATTTGTGATTTTTGTAGTTGGACTGTTCCATCGAAATTATTTAATATGTAATGTAATAATATCTCAACAACCAAAATACTACCGATTAATATATTTTTTATATTTTCTAACAAAGAATCAATATTTCCTGGATCTCCATTTTCTGTGATTTAAATAGTTTGGTTGATTCTGTTTAATGATTTCATCCATAAATAATTGCATCATTATATAATTATATATTTCTATACATCAAATTAACAATTAGTGATTGGTTTTGTAATATATATATATATATATATATTTATGAATCGTAAAGTAATATTCTTAACAGCTATTAGTTTACTATTAAGAAAATATTATACTATTGTGACACATTTGATCTATATATATACTATTAAAACCATCATATTTAACTGAATTTAAGTATCAAAATAGAGTTATTATATTTAATAAATTTAAAACATAAAATATTAAGATTTATATAAAAAAACTAATTATATTTTTTTTATCTATTTTCACTTTGATAAAAAATAAGTTTATCATATTAGATATTTATTTGCCAGTGAAATTAATAATTATAAATTGCCTCATAATAATTTCTAGTATACAAATAATCTATACTATTAATAGAAGTCATAACTTCTTTCATTTGTGATTTTTTATTTGGACCTTCCTTTAAAAATTTAATTACTTTAATATAATATCTTTTGATATCTTTTCCTTTTAAATATAAATATATATATTTCAAAATTCGAAAAAAAAAATTGAAAAAAGATTTTAACTAGAGCTAATTTTTTTTTAAAAAAATTGTAAATAGTTTAACTAATTTTTAATTAATAATAAAATATTAGTATACATTAATATATATTCATCATTTATAAAATGAAAAATAAACGCCATCATATTTTTATTTGTTTTGTAATATAATATTTCATACTAAAATAATTATTATACTGAAATAAATATGATAAAATTATATTCAATTAATATAGTAATATAATTTATTTCAAAAATATAAATATTTATGTTAAAATAATATAAAATGTTAGCAAAAAGAGTTACACATCATAAACTATATAATAAATGTATATAAATTAAAATATTTTAAACTTTTATATATACAACAATATATTATCTAAAATGAATAAACAAAAAAAATACTAAAAGGTAATCTAGAGCTTTGAAGTGCAGGTAAGAATTTATTATAAAATTAAATACAAATTAATTTGTAAGTATGTTGTTTGATGTAAGTTTAATAATCAAATGCAAATTTAATAAGATAAATATATAATAAAAACAAAAATTAATATGACGGTTTGAAACAATTTATTAATTACGACATGTAACTAAAAAATTATTGTATATGAAATAGTTGTATAAACATTTAAATATATGATTAACGCTAAAATATGTACCACTAATTTTGTAATATATATATATATATATATATGAAACACCCGAGATGTTGCACATATCAAAACATAGTTATATATTATGTGGAATGATTTTATGATTAATCAAGTATATATAAACTGCTCATTATACACTATTATAAAAAATTTACGGTACATACTTAGATTTGTTAAAAAATATTTTGTTACAATTTTAAAAAGAAAGTTGTTATTTGTATTTAAAATAAAAAAGTAAGATAATTAAAGATATTATAATCAACTTATACATAATTGGATAAAATTTCTAAGGGATGGTCTAAATAAAAAACCATACATAAAAAATCATAGGATTTTAATTTAATAGATTAAATTTTTTATAATTTTGTTTTATTTAATTCATATAATACTTATTTTTAATATAATATAAATTATAATTATGAAATTTATAGAAATAGCATAGAATTTCTAATTTATTTGTATTATAATTTTTTTAATTAATATTAATGTATAATAATATTACATAAAAATTACAAAATTAATTATTGCAATATTCTATAAAATATTTAATTTTTATTAATATATTTTTAGATTTTTTCTCAGCAGATTTTTCATAACTAAAATTAAAATTAAAATTTATTTTTTTCTCAATAGATTTTGTTATATTTTGATTGATTAATCAAAATATTCAAATTAATCAGATGGTCCAACTTAGACTTGTCTAAAGTAGATAAAAAAGAATCTAAATTAGTAGATTATATGTATAATAGTATTATATAAGTAATTACGAAATTAATTACTGTATTATTTTATAAGATATTTAAAAAAAATTGTAAGATTTTGTTAGGATTTTTTTAACAGCTTTTATTGTAACTAAAAGTAAAAAAAAAAACTATTTTTTCTCAATGGATTTTACTATATATTTGACTTGATAATCAAAATATTCAAATTGATTAGATGTTCTAACTTAACTTGTTTATAGTAGATAAAAATCAAAACTCTAAATTAATAGATTAGAGGCAGAGTTAAAACAGAGTAGTCGACAAAATGAAAAATCAATGCAGAGTTAAAACCTTGTATATGGGCTGGCCCATGGGCTTTACGGACACGAACTGTGCATAATCCTGACAAAAGTCTACAAACTTAGAGCTGCTTGACCTTCTCTCTCTCGTGAACAATCCCGCCAAGGACACGAGAGAGAGAGAGAGAGAGAGAGAGAGAGAGAGAGAGAGAGAGAGAGAGAGAGAGAGAGAGAGAGAGAGAGAGAGAGAGAGAGAGAGAGAGAGAGAGAGAGAGAGAGAGAGAGAGAGAGAGAGAGAGAGAGAGAGAGAGAGAGAGAGAGAGAGAGAGAGAGATTGAGTGAGAAAAAACAATAATAACTCGGAAACTCGTTAGCTGATCAGATCCAGCGAAGATGAGTACAATGAAGTTTTTTCGGGAATGGTAAACACGACTCTGTTCTTTCCTCTTTAACGATTCTTCTTGATTTTGGGGTTTTCATCTCTAAGTTGTGTCTGAAGCACTGAGCTTAGTTCCGTTTGAATGATATATGTTGTCAATTCGGAGTAAAGCTCTGAACTTTTGCCTCTATCGTTGGCCGTTTTGAATTTGTGTTGTTGCAGTAATAACATCTTATACCCTAATGAAGATAAGGAGCAATCGATACTCCTCTACGCTTTGTAGTAAATAGAGATTAAGAATTGAGTTCTGAAACTGTTTTCTCTTATTACGTAAAGAACTACAAAGCTTTGTTTAAATAGAAAAGCAAAACAACAACAAAAACGAAAAATACTCAACTACTAGAAACTGATTCCTACAAAACAGGAATCGTTATTGACTAAGAATTCACGCTCTAAAGTCTCCTAAAGACTAGGACTAGCTGGAGACTCGGCTTAATACTTCAATCCCTCCCTTAAACTGAAACTTCTCAGTTACAGTTTAAACTTCCTTCCGACAAATACCCAACATCCTACGAAGCTTCTCAAACACATCAAGTTTCACCGCCTTTGTCATTATGTCTGCAAGTTTCTCTTGCGTCGAACAGTACTCCAAACTGATAGTTCCCTCTGCAACTACGTCACGTAAAAAGTGGTACCTGACACTAATATGCTTACTTCTTCCATGTAGAACTGGGTAAACAATTCTTCTTCTTCTTCTTCTTCTTCTTCTTCTTCTTCTTCTTCTTCTTCTTCTTCTTCTTCTTCTTCTTCTTCTTCTTCTTCTTCTTCTTCTTCTTCTTCTTCTTCTTCTTCTTCTTCTTCTTCTTCTTCTTCTTCTTCTTCTTCTTCTTCTTCTTCTTCTTCTTCTTCTTCTTCTTCTTCTTCTTCTTCTCCTAAATTACCTAAATAAGCACCCATTTTATTTGGGTGTTTGCACTATTTGCGGGTCTCACTGACACGTGGCGGCCCGCAATTGGTTTATTTTTTTTTTTTTTTTTTTTAAAAACAGAAAAAAAAAAATTAAGCACCCCAAGTGGGGTGCTATGGTTAATGGTGCTCTTATGTCACACAATCTTAAATCACTTTGAAATCCAACTAGAGCAAGCCTAAATCACTAATTCTTAAAAATAGATATCAAATTTTGGAAAATCTTACGGATTATTTTAGTCAGAGATACAAATTTGAAAACATATATAGTATTTTCTAATTTTCTAACGAAAAACAAAACTATAATCAATGATTCTTCAACCAAGTTAAATGGGAAATGATGCATCTAAAAATAGCTTATACGTCTGTTGAAAAAAAACAACGGCGTTTACGTCTGCATTTTTCTTTTTTTTTTGTATATTTTGTCAAGAAGCCCTATTTTTTTCTCAGATTTGTTCTATCTCTCTAACATTCTCAGCAGAAAGCGAGGATGATCGTTTGTGAGGTTAGCGACTCTTTATACTCTCTTCTCTCTCAGCCATTTCGTCTTCCTATGTATTGATCATGCGTGCGTTAGAAAATTAACATCTCCTCTTTTGTTTTTTTCTTATAATGCACTTAACTTTTGGGTTTTAGAATACTACGTCTTTTGCAGGAATTCGATGTTACAGTTCATTCAAGGGATCTGCACAAATTTGAAAAGAACGAAACAGGTTTCTTTCGTGACCTTGCTGACATTTTTGATAGATTTGGACTCCACTCCTCCCTCCAATTTTTTTTTTGGTTTAATAAAACTACTTAAGGTTAATCATATAGTTTTGAACATGTGTGTTTCACATTCTCTTATGCTGAAATTCCTAATACTTTGACACCATTTTCTTGATTAGTGCATGTCCCGACAACCTTCTTCTTCTTCTTCTTCTTCTTCTTCTTCTTCTTCTTCTTCTTCTTCTTCTTCTTCTTCTTCTTCTTCTTCTTCTTCTTCTTCTTCTTCTTCTTCTTCTTCTTCTTCTTCTTCTTCTTCTTCTTCTTCTTCTTCTTCTTCTTCTTCTTCTTCTTCTTCTTCTTCTTCTTCTTCTTCTTCTTCTTCTTCTTCTTCTTCTTCTTCTTCTTCTTCTTCTTCTTCTTCTTCTTCTTCTTCTTCACGTATTAGGATTAGTTGAGTTTTCAGTTTTAAAATCTTGTGAAGATTTTACGTATACTATATATGGACCTGATGATAATAACTGAATTATTTTTTCCAATCTCTCATATATAGAAGGTAACACCACAATGACGTAACCAATGCAACAAACTATAAACTAGCCTTTTGAAAATAAATTACTAATATCTTTCATCTATATATCACTAAACCATCAAAAAAATTGCTAACTAAGGGTCAAAATAGTAGAAACCATATGCTACCAACTAGTCATTAGATTACTATATCTATTTCTACCAAACTACCTAACTGTCCTAAGAACTTCGTCTTTGTAAAAGGCTGATTCTCCTTTGTAGTCACGAGTCTTCCTCAACTTTGGATTCAAGTATGAGTCAACATCACCTTTTAAAACAGAATTGTGGTGTAGGTTGACAGTAAACATCAATTTACAAAGTAGAATGTTAATATGAATGATCAACTCAGTTCCGCCTATAAATAAAGTTAAAGACGCGCTTCTCCACTTCTTATATCTAACAACATAAAACCATAGAACACGTTCCAAAAACATCAGAGACAATGGCACAACCCACCCGCTACGTTCTGACATGCCAAGACATTGACATCAACCATATGGTAAACAACCCAATGAACCTTGCACTCCTGTTGCAACAAACGCTTCCAAATGTTCCTTCTCGTGCGTTCCCAGGAATGACGCCTATCTTAGCCGCGGGGATCGGAATATCGGGCAAGGTCTTCTTCAATTCCTCGTCGCCAACCTCGCACTCAACTCCGAGACACAGCTCACTCACTTAGCCATCACCACTGACGGCTACAACTTCGACGCCCCGTGCGGCTACTGTCTCCAGTTTCTTCAGGAGACACGTGACGCGTCTAGTATTCAAATACTAATCAAGGATACAACAAGGGGCGAAGAGGGGAGATTCGAGACCCTCCAGAACCTCTTTCCGCGCAGCATATTCTTCCACCCCCTCCTTCTCGAGCCACAGAATAACAAGATGGACTTATCGTCGTGTCATGATCTCCTCAGATATACCTTCGAACAGCACAAGAGCTGTCACCATCTCAATGACACGGCTCTAGCGGCGGCCAAGAGTCCGTCGGGCGTGGCGCTGTTTGATAACCAAGGAAACGTGTACAGAGGATGGTATATGGAAACGGTGGAGTATGGCCTAAGTTTGGGGCCAGTACAAGTAGCACTGGTTGATTTTGTGGCTAGAGGAGGCACTGAGTTCAATACCATCGTTCAAGCGGTTTTGGTGGAGAAGAATGATGCCTTGGTTAGTCAAGAGGAGACGACGAGGATGATTCTAAAGAAGATATCCGATGGCAACTGCGTTATCAATTCCATTGCCATTTAGGAGTAGTCCGAATCACTATGAAAAATATATGGAGAATTCAGAAAACATATTGATTGAAGAAACTATTATGAAACATGTAAGGGAAAGCTATAACCCAATAGGGCAATTACAACTCTTCTAGTCACTACAATATTGAAGGATAATTAATGATATCAACTTTAATAATTATATATACATGTTTTATTTTATTATTAATTGGGTTCTTTTAGTAAATATTGTATAAAATTGACTACATATATCTGGATTACTAAAACAAGTATTCTATACTGGAATACTTTATCTATTTGCATTCAGAGAAGAAGAGGATATGTATAATTCGCCCACAAGCAAAATTTTTAGAAATTATGGTAGTAACTAAAGACTTCAAAACATATTTGTTTGAAAAATGTTTCATGAGTCATCAAGACTCTTGATGGCGCATATATATAGTCAGTCAGACTCGTTTCTATATTATAATCTTGCGAGTGTATGTGTACAAAGTAAACACAGTATAAAAAAAGCATTATGCATGCCTCCCGCATAATACATCACATATATAAATAATTAAATCCTTTGCTTCCACACTGAAATAATTTTGTAGTTTCAAAGACGAAGTGAAGGTTAATTTACAACTGTAAGATTAACCAGTATGTTACAATCGTATGACATATTATATATGAACTAGAATTTTTGTGAATAATGTCTACAATCTACCATTAACGTGTTACTTATTAAGAGTAGAGGACTATTGAAAAATATTTTGTCACTCTTCATGTTTTACTACTTTTCTCTTCGAATCTTAAACTTCTAAACTAATATGTGAATTCACCACACCTACTTTCTACTAAATCACAATAAATACTCATAACTACTTATGCGTAAAAAGATGGTTCATGAGTCATCCTTATTAATAGATCCTAAGAGCACCATTAACCCTAAAATCTCATTTGAAGTTTTTATTTTATTATTTTTTCTTTGTTTGATTTAAAAAATAAATAAATTAAAAACGAACCAATCGCGGGCTGCCACGTGTCAGTGAGGTCTGTGAACAGTGAAAGAAACACGACAAAATTGATTATTAATTAAGGGTTTTAGAAAACAGTTTTTGTGGTGTTAGTGTCTCTCTCTTTAAGAAACCCACTAAGCATTCCTGTTAATGGTGTTCTAAGAGTCACTAATGCGTCCACTATATTACTAACAAATTTCTTAGTTTGCATATATTTAACTATCAAGGTAAAAATATGACAAATTTCTTACTATCTCTAGTAAACAAATGCTAAGTACTTCAATGTGAAAGTTGGTTTCACGTGTCATCATGAGTCTTGATAGTGTATACAGTCACAATTTTCGTTTATATTTTGTAACATTGCGTGTGCATGTGATTGCTTACGTACTACCTAACCACAAGTCACAACATTTAAAAAAAACATTGAATACGCACACAACTCATGGATAAATAATAGTAAAATACATCTTATTCCAGGTAGAATTAGTTGAGTTTGCAGTTTTAAATACTCATGATGCTAACAAAGGGTCAAAACAATAGAAACCATATGCTACGTACCAAGTACCAACTAGTCATCAGAGATCACTATCGATTTCTATCAAACTACAAAACTCTCCTAACAACTTCGCTTTTGTAAAAGGCTGACGAGTCTTCCTCAACTTTGGATTCAAGTAACTGGGCCAGAGTGCTGAGGCAAGGCCCATTATTTAATTTGAGTGATTCGATGACAGCACACTTGTTCAACCAATAGCATGTATTGTACGCCAAAAAATGGGCCTAAGGCAAGACAGTAGGCCCATTATTGAATCCGTGTGATTCGAATGGATGAATACGATTTAGTAGCTTTCCTTTCCGTCAACGAGGAGGAGCGATTACAGTGACGGAGTTCCTTCGACGGCGAGAATAAAGAAGCTCCGACGTAGAGTCTAAGCTACGGAAATGGCGGGGATCGTGATAGTGTTCGACTTCGATCGGACACTGATCGACGGAGATAGTGACAACTGGGTTGTAACAGAGATGGGGCTCACAGAGATCTTCCATCAGCTCCGCTTCACATTACCATGGAATCGCCTCATGGTATTTCATCTATTCGAAGCCTTTTCTATTTGTCTTCTGATTATTGTTAGATTTGGATTGTGGAAAGGATAGGATGATGACGGAGCTTCACTCGCAAGGGAGCTCGATTCAGGACATTGAAGCTTGCTTGAAAACAATGCCTATTGATTCTCATGTCGTTGAAGCTATCAAATCAGCCAAGTCTTTAGGGTATGAACATATATGCTCTCACCTTTGTTTTTCTACTTTGGCTTAGTGTTTGATTGTTCGATTATTTGCAGATGTGACTTGAAGATTGTGAGTGATGCAAACCAGTTTTTCATCGAGAAGATACTAGAGCAGCACGATTTGTTGCGATGCTTCTCAGATGTTTACACAAACCCAACCTCTGTTGTTGATGAACATGGAAAGTTAAGGATCTTACCATACCATGGTGCTGCATCCACTCCACATACCTGCAATCTCTGCCCTTCAAATCTCTGCAAGGTAAAGCCTCCCATCTCTGCTTAGTTACTCTTGTACCATAAGCTTGGCCTGTGATTTTGAAGTCTAACGCTGTCTATGAGAGTTGGTTGGTATGGTTTTGAGTAGTGAATCTTCATTTGTTTCCTCAGGGATTGGTAATGGATCATATACGAGCTTCTTCTTCTTCTCCCAAGGATCAGATTCTAACGAGGTTTATCTACCTTGGTGATGGAGGAGGTGACTTCTGTCCAACATTGAAGCTGAGAGAATGTGATTGTGTGATGCCTAGAACGAACTATCCGCTATGGAAGCGGATTTCAGACAAACCCTCGCTGATCAAAGCAGATGTCAAGGAATGGAGCAGTGCAGAGGAACTACAGAGAATCCTTATGCAACTTGTCAGCACAATGACAAATGAAGTTTCATAACAAAACTATACTCTTTTGAAACAAACACCAAGTCGGAAGTGTTTCTGATTGATAATGCAAGAAGCTGATGATAGAACTCTCTCTGTGTGTTCCTCTTCACTTAGATTGATTTACACATTGTTGTGTAATTTGGTAATGAAGAAAATTCATAGCTACTACCAAATAAAAATTATATTTAAATAAAGAGAGTTTCTTCAATATATATACGTCGTTACAACGTGCTTTTCAGCCTTGGTGCTTTTGAGACATATCTTCTTGTTTATTTATTGTCTGAGGCAATTTCGTCGAACAACATCATGAAGAAACCACCTTAGTGGTTATTATGTCTTCGCTCTACTCTCCTTAAAGCTCGCGAGAGGCTTCTTTCTCCTCTCTTCAGTTCCTCTTTCTGCTGTTTTCTCTCCTCTACTCCTTTGGAGCAGATTCTCATGAAAATGCGAGAGATTCTGAAGTCTTTATACATCCGATCAGTGTTGTCGTCCACCCAAGTGCTGTGATTGGCAAGGTTAGTGAATTTGCTTGTTCTTGCTCTACAACTAGCTCAGTATTACACTCACTAAATAACGTTCTTTAGATGAAACCTGGCCAAAGTGTGATGCTTTGTTTGAGATTTGAGCAGATTAGAGTTAACCAGACAAAAGGTTGGTTTACTCTTGTTCTAACAGGGAGTTTCAGTTGGTCCATACTGTACAGTTGGCTCTTCAGTGAAGATAGGCAATGGCTGCAAACTCTATCCTTCCAGCCATATCATTGGAAACACAAAGTTGGGGAAATCTTGTGTTTTCATGACGTAAACCCCTTTGAGATCTCTTATATTAGCTTACATACTTATATAATGGGTTCTCTATTGATTATCATATAGCCGGCTCAACCATGACCCGACCCGTCCATATGACTCTTAGTTAGGTCCACCGGCCTATTAAAGGAAAAAAAACTACAAAATTAGACAACTGGTAGAAAGGTGCCTTTAACTAAAAGATGTAATATGATTTGTATTAAAACGATAAATTTAATGTTATTTAAATATAATTTTTAAAAATTTATTTAAAATTTATTGTTATTGATTTTGACGTTCATAAAATACTTTGAAATATATTGTTACTGAAAATATTTTAAGTTGTGAAATTTTAAATTTTCAAATGATTTTAAAATGTTTGAATGAAGTTTATTAGTTAAAATAATAAAAACTGAAATCTTATAGTTTTAGAATTTAGGTGATATTCAAGAGTAACAAAAAATCATTTTGAACTCCCCAATTTATATAAAATTATTTAAAACTCATTAAATATCAAATCATTTCAAATTTTAGATTGAATACACTCATCCCTCGTAGTGTTGTACATTTAAAATGACACATTTCAATTTGAACAATGTATAGAATATGATTTTTATTCAGAGGTTGAATATATATATATATATATATATTGACATATATTTAAATTAGTATTAGTTAACCTTCGTATAATAAGAATTTAGTAAAAGTTAATATTATAATTTTAGAAAGTCTGAAACTTCTACTATTAAAATCACAACTATTCATCAAAATTGGATATTTTAACTATTAATTTTATATATTTAAAATTTGATAATCAGATCATTTGAAAACATGTCCAATGTTTTAAGGGGATATTTTAAAAATGATTAAAATTTTAGAAATAATATGAGAATAGTTTCTCATTTAAAACATTATTGAAATCTCATTTTAGCATTGTATTGTAATAAAATCTAAATAAGATTTCCAAAATAATGAAACAAAAATAATAATTAAAGCATAAGTGATTATTTTCAACTTGAGAACTTCATTTTAGTAGTTTCTGGTTCATAAACTATTAACTCATATTCTTAAATTAATTATAGATGCTCGTTTACTTTTCATTATTACCTTTACTATAATAATATTAAAAAATGAATATTTAGATCTTATCAATGGTAGTGTTTTTATAATTTCCACATCATTGGTCATCACATCTATAATTTTATTATTTACTTTAGATTATTTTTTCATCACATTCATTTATCTTCTCTTTTTTTTTGGAAAAGAAAAGAATCACATCCATTTGTCAACAAATCTCTTTTATGGAGTTGCTTTAAATCTTTTCACTAAATTATATTAGAATGATATCAATAGAAGAATCTCCCCACATTTAAACAAAGAAACTCCTATAAATTTGCTGATTTACAAAATTTATAGCAACAGAGAAAAATCGTAATAGTAAAAGTGCAACTGAAACAAATTAAGACGAAGATGGATTCCTTGATAGATGATGTATGTACAGATGATGTACAGAAGTGTCATAGATCATGTACATAGCAACTTGAAAACTAAACGTAACTCTTCACTTTACAACAAATCAAAATCAAGAAATGAAAATCACAAACAAACAATAACTCACAAGCTATTGATTACAATAACCAGGAGAAATAAAGAAAAACGTTAACAAACTAAATGGGGATCATAATGTAACAAAGACTTGATGATATGCACTTACTTGAGTTTTAACTCCTCAAACAATTATTTAAAATAAAAGTAGAAGCTCTATAATCAAAACTGTAAATTTGAAGTCCATGAAATTAACCCATCAGCAAGCTTGAAAATCAAAACTATGAAACAGAGCAGATAAATGGACAATCAAGTAAAGTCTCTGCAAACAAGTTCATCACAAAGGAGCAAACAAATACATTACAGTACAACTAACAAATTCCTTTGCAATGACTTGAGAGTACAGACCTTAACAATGCTCCACGAGTAACCTTCTCATGCTTTGCGTTAGAATACTCTTGAAACATATATATCCTGAAACATATATTATGCCCCACATAACCATCCTTTGCAAGCTGTTCAACCAAAACCCACATGTCAAAAACAAAAAAAGCTTCATCCAGAGTTTAGAAAAGATCTCGGTTTCAACACAGAGACTGACAAATCAGAGATCTCTCGATGAACACAAGCAAATCCAATTTCAGAAACACATTCTCAAACACGTTAACAAGCAAATCCATCATAAACCCTAGTGAATCTATAGATCTACGATGAACACAAGCATAAACCCAAGTGAATCTATATATCTATGAAGAAGAAAAACGAATACAAACAAACTTCTTCCATGGCGAGAGAGAGACGAGGTACGCGAGAGAGACGAGATACGCGAGAGAGACGGCGAGAGAGAGAGACGGTGAGGTGAGAGCTTCAAGCTCCTTCTATGGCTAGAGAGAAGTTTAGATTGTAGAGTGACGACAGAAAGAGAGAGAGAGATAAGAGGGTGAACAAAATTATAGGTTTGTAATATTTGAATTTTATCAAGGGTAATAGCGACATTTTATTATTTTATTGAACCATCTCCAGCCAGATGGTTCGATTTAGTTCAACCGGCTAGTTTTCAAAATTAAACCTAAATTTCCAAAAATCTTCCAGCTGATCCATCCAGATGACTTGTACTTTTAATGCATAAACGAACAAAACTCTCATATCCATCTAGATGGTTTATTTGGATGGAAAAACGAACAATCCCATATTCATCTGAGACATGCCTGTGGAGTCTGGACGATACTTCCTTTTTCAACTATGATTATTCTCATGATTCGACTAGCTTGAACGGTAATCTTCACTAGATCGCCAAGAATGATGACAAACAAGAAGTTGTATTATCCATGGATTTATATACTAATACCACGGGTTCTGATCGATGCCTTGTTTCACCTTTTCTTGATTTAGAGAAACCTACCAAGTTCAGAAGAGCTTGTACACCTTGTCATGGGTTTCTCATGTATATGAACATAGTGGGTGGGAGCCTAGAAGATAAGTTGTGTGTATGGAGACTTCAGAGGAGGGATGGCAACTAATAAAATTGTGGAATATTAAAAATTTCAATTAATTTTAAAGTGTTTGAACGAAGTTTATTAGTTAAAATAACAAAAATTCAAATCTTATAATTTTAGAATTTTAAGGTGATATTCAAGAGTGCTATAACAAAAATCATTTTGAACTCCCCAATTTATATAAAATTATTTAAAACTCATTAAAAATCAAATCATTTCAAATTTTAGATTGAATGCACTCATCCCTCGTAGTGTTGTACATTTAAAATGGCATGTTTCATTTTGAACAATGTGTAGAATATGAGTTTTATTTAGAGGTTGAATATATATATATATATGTTGACATTTATTTAAATTGGTATTAGTTAAACTTCATTTAATAATAATTTAGTTAAAATTAATATTAAATATTAGGAAATCTGAAAATTATAATATTAAAATCACAAATATTTATTAAAATTGGAAATTTAATTATAAATTTTTATATATATATATATATTTAAAATGTTGATAATAAGATCTTTTGAAAACATGTCCAATGTTATAAGTAGATATTTTAAAAATGATTAAAACTTTAGAAATAATATGAGACATTTAAAATATTATTAAATGTCATTTAAGCATTATATTGTAATAAAATCTAAATAAGATTCTCAAAAATGAAACCAAAATAATAATTAAAGTTTAAGTGATTATTTTTAACTTGAGAACTTCAGTTTAGAAGTTTCTTTTTCATAAACTATTAGATCATATTCTTAAATTAATGGTAGATGCTCATTTAATTTTCATTATTAATTTTACTGTAGTAATATTTTAGAAAATATTATTTAGATCTTATCAAAGGTATTGTTTTTTATAATTTTCACTCCATTGGTCATCACATCTATAATTTTCTTATTTCATTTAAAATTAATTTGTCATCACATCCATTTGTCTTTTTTCCTTGGAAAAGAAAAGTATCACATCCATTTGTCACCAAATCTCTTTTCTGGAGTTGCTTTAAATCTCATCATTATTATAGAAATTTATTTAAGATTTTCTTAAAAAGTTAGATTAAATTATATTAGAATGATATCAATAGAAGATCTAATGATATTCCCCCCCCCCCCCCCATTTTCAAACAAAGAAACTCCTATAAAAATTTACTCATTTTACAAAATTTAGAGCAACAGAGAAAAATCCTAATAGTGAAATTGCAAGTGAAACAAATTGAGGCAAAGATGGATTCCTTGACAGAAGATCTCTGGGCATTGATACTTGCGAGATTGCCGATTAAGATTTTCACATGTTTCAAACTTGTTTGCAAGCAGTGGAAATCAATAGTAGAGTCTTCGTTTTTCCGTAACCTTTTCATGTCCCTGCACCAAAACTCGTCCTCTTCATCGTCATGGTCGCTCATGACAACCCTTTTCCTAGACCGAGAGATCATGGATTACTACCAATGCGACACTTGGGGACTTAAACGACCACTGCGCGCTTTTATAAAGTCTGTCTTAAACGAGAAGAACCTGAACCACGAATACCTACAAGTAAGTGTCGTGGCTTACTCCGATGTTGGGTTGATCTTGATCCATGCAATGTTAAATCCCAGGGAGGAGCAGTCATCCCTCTTTGTGGCTAACCCGGTTTCACATGAATGCGTAGAAATATTTATTGATTCTCGTATTGACACTAGTCTATTATGTAACTCGCAATCGCAATGGGGAATAGCCACACGAATTGAGAAGGGCATCCTTTTGGGTTACAAAGTTGTTGTCTTTAACTTTAAGCAAACCTGGGGTGATACGATGATAACTTGTCTGATATATTCATCTGAGACAGGCATGTGGAGTCAGGACAATACTTCCTTTTTCAACTATTATTATTCTCATGATGCGATCAGCTTGAACGGTAATCTTCACTGGATCGCCAAGAAGGATGCCAAACAAGAAGTTGTATTATCCATGGCTTTATATAGCACGGGTTCTGATCGATGTCGTGTTTCACCTTTTCCTGATTTAGAGAAAACTACTAAATACAGAAGAGCATGTACACTTTGTCATGGGTTTCTCATGTATATGAACATAGTGGATGGGGATAAGTTGTGTGTATGGAGACTTGAGAGCGAGGGATGGCAACTAATATCACAAATCTCTCCAGGTTCTATCTTGACCGGTGGTTTGGACTATGCTCCGATAACCATAAATCCCTTTGATGCGACAACAGCCTACTTTTGGAGTGAGGAACAAAAAAGCTTGCTATATATTAACTTACGCAACGGTAAGTCTGTGATCTACAATCAGTTCGAACTTACAAGCGACGGTCGCACTATGATTTCCGCTCACGACTCGAGAGCTGTTATTTCCCTCAAAGATGCATACTTCGCACAAGTATTCATTGTCCCGTTCGTTCTCCCACAATGGCTGTATCGGATCCCCAACACGGTGACAGTGAGAAGAGTTTAGACTTGGTATTTGCAAGTCTTCTTTTTTTTTTCTGCTAATTATTGTTAATCCGCAAGATGAATAAATCATAGGACGACTTTTCATTTGTTTTTTTTTGTCTAAAAGCTTACTTTGTTTTGTAAATTTGATTGCTATTGTCCCACACACAAAGCAATCAGATTCCCTTTATAAGAGACCGGTGTTAATCATGGTCTAAAAAGCAAGCTAAGTTGCATATGATGTTTTGTATGTAGATAACTTTGATTTTAGAATTCAAAATTTTACCAAAAAAAACTTTGATTTTAGAAATAATACTTGTTTGAGTAAGAGTAAGTTCATGGGTTTAGAGTATAGTGGTCAAAGTGCGATCAAGCTTCTTGCTAGTTTGTTGAGGTATATGTACAAACACTCTTACATGAGGACAACCAAGATATAGTATGTGGTTAATCGTCAATAAGTATCCTTAGGGCACCATTAACCCAAGGTGCTTAAGGGGTGCTTAAGGGGTGGGGCCCACAAGCACCCCTTAAAATCAACTCCTAAATTTCCTAAATAAGCACCCATTTTGTTTGGGTGTTTGCACTATTTGCGGGCCCCACTGACACGTGGCGGCCCGCAATTGGTTTATCTTTTTTTTTAAAAAAAAAAAACAGAAAAAAAAAATTAAGCACCCCAAGTGGGGTGCTATGGTTAATGGTGCTCTTATGTCACACAATCTTAAATCACTTTGAAATCCAACTAGAGCAAGCCTAAATCACTAATTCTTAAAAATAGATATCAAATTTTGGAAACTCTTACGGATTATTTTAGTCAGAGATACAAATTTGAAAACATATATAGTATTTTCTAATTTTCTAACGAAAAACAAAACTATAATCAATGATTCTTCAACCAAGTTAAATGGGAAATGATGCATCTAAAAATAGCTTATACGTCTGTTGAAAAAAAACAACGGCGTTTACGTCTGCATTTTTCTTTTTTTGTGTATATTTTGTCAAGAAGCCCTATTTTTTTCTCAGATTTGTTCTCTCTCTCTCTAACATTCTCAGCAGAAAGCGAGGATGATCGTTTGTGAGGTTAGCGACTCCTTATACTCTCTTCTCTCTCAGCCATTTCGTCTTCCTATGTATTGATCATGCGTGCGTTAGAAAATTAACATCTCCTCTTTTGTTTTTTTCTTATAATGCACTTAACTTTTGGGTTTTAGAATACTACGTCTTTTGCAGGAATTCGATGTTACAGTTCATTCAAGGGATCTGCACAAATTTGAAAAGAACGAAACAGGTTTCTTTCGTGACCTTGCTGACATTTTTGATAGATTTGGACTCCACTCCTCCCTCCAATTTTTTTTTTGGTTTAATAAAACTACTTAAGGTTAATCATATAGTTTTGAACATGTGTGTTTCACATTCTCTTATGCTGAAATTCCTAATACTTTGACACCATTTTCTTGATTAGTGCATGTCCCGACAACCTTCTTCTTCTTCTTCTTCTTCTTCTTCTTCTTCTTCTTCTTCTTCTTCTTCTTCTTCTTCTTCTTCTTCTTCTTCTTCTTCTTCTTCTTCTTCTTCTTCTTCTTCTTCTTCTTCTTCTTCTTCTTCTTCTTCATTGTTGGCATTTGTTTCATCTTCTGGATCATCTATGGCTTCTGGATCATCAGTTTGTCTAATTTCGCCTATCTCTTCAGCATTCTCAAACGTCATCGGATCCTCAACCTTCTCCTCCCAGTGCCAGCCCTTTCTTTCATCAAACTGAACATCCTTGCTTATTATGATTCGCTTGTTTAGAGGATCATATAGTCGGTATGCCTTAGACTCTTTGCTTACTCCAAATAACACGCATGGAATGCTCTTCTCCTCCAGTTTTGTTCTTCTTTCGTATGGTATAAGCGCATAGGCGGTACACCCAAAAACTCTCAGATGATCCACGTTGGGTTTGTGACTGCTCCACGCCTCAGACGGTGTGATGTCGCCGAGTATCACAGTGGGACTTCTGTTCAGAATGTGTACGGCATACTGAGTTGCTTCCGGCCAGAATCTGAGTGGAACCTTCATACCAAACAACATACATCTTACCATATTCATGATGCTGCGATTCTTTCTCTCTGCGATCCCATTATGTTGTGGGGTATATGCTGCCGTGAGCTGTCTCTTAATTCCACTCTCAGTGCAGAACTCTTGGAAGGCTTTGGAATTATATTCTCCTCCTCGATCTGTCCTTAAGCATACCAGACTTTCTCCCACTTCTCTCTCAGCTGCTACTTTGAACTCCTTGAATACTTTGATCGCTTCTGACTTTTCAGACAGGAAGTAAGTCCAGCATTTTCTACTGAAATCATCAATGAAATTGATGATATAGCGCTTCCCACTCTCTGATATTGGTGAGATAGGACCGCATATGTCACTGTGAACAAGTTCAAGCCGCTTGCTTGGCCACCAGGTATTGTGCTTCGGTATGTTGGTCTTGACTTGTTTCCCCTTCATGCAAACCTCACAGACTTCTCCTCCTTCTGTGATATTAGGCATACCAGTGACCATAGCTTTATCTCCAAGCTTCATCAAACTACTATTACTCAAATGACCATATCTCTTGTGCCAGATTTCCTCATCAGCTTCATCACGGATTTGGTTCACCTCCAGTACATCCTTTGGCTCTCTTACAATAGCCGAAACAACAAACATCCTATTGTGAGACATGGTGGACTGCATGATGAGACGTTTCTGCTGTTTGTGCCATATCTTACATTCATTATCTTCTATGATGATTCTCAAGCCCTTATGTTGTAGCTGTCCCACGCTTAGCAAATTGTTTCTTAGACCTGGTACGTAGTAAACAGAGGATATTACTTAACCCATTCCATTTACCTCCAATCTCAGATTTCATTTTCCTTCCACTTGCATCTTCCTATTGTCTCCCAGCTTTACTTGCTGACGGAAACTCTCATCAAAGTCAGAGAACCAGGATTTTGTGCCGCACATGTGATTACTGCAACCCGAATCAAGGTACCATGTATGCTCTGTCTCGTCTGGTACAAATGCCATCAGTAGTACATCTTCCTCCAACTCTGCATAGTTGGCTCCTCTCTCCCAGCTGGGGCATTCGCTCTTATAATGACCAAGCTTGTGGCACTTGAAGCACTCCACATTCTCTCGAATATTGTTAGAGCTTCCGCATCCACCTCTGCCTCCTCTGTAACCTCCTCTTCCTCGGTGTTGATAATAACCTCCTCGACCACCTCGATCTCTTCCTCCTTCCATCTTAAAGGCATGTTCTTCGCCTTCCTGTTTGCTGAGATTCTGTTCATGAACCAGCAAAGAGCTTTGTAACTCATCGACAGTAAGCTCCCTTATGTCCTTAGATTCTTCTATTGCACATACGACATACGTAAACTTCTCAACCAACGTACGTAATATCTTCTCCACCACTTTTGCATCGGGCATGTCTTCTCCCAAGTTCCCCATATCATTAGCCACAACCATCACTCTTCCAAAGTACTCGGTGATTGTGTCTCCTTCCCTCATCTCAAGCACCTCGAAGTTCCTCCTGAGTCTCTGTAGCTAAGCACTCTGAACTCGCTTGTTTCCTTGATATTTTGTCCTCATGGACTCCCAGATCTCATTGGCACTCTCCTTCTTGGCGATGGTCTTCAGAATGGTCTTATCAATCGACGCAAAAAGGTAGTTTTTTACCTTCAGATCTTGAAGTTTCTGCTTAGCGAGTTTGGTTTGTTGCTGCTCCGTCAAAGTCGCATTCCTCTCTGATGTTGTCACTCCAGTTTCAATAAGATCCCACCACTCCTTTGATCTTAGTAAGTTCTCCATGAGCATAGCCCAATGCTCACAATCTCCATCAAATTTTGGTATGCTCAATGAAGACTCCTTATCACTCATTTTATCTTCTCTAACTCACCCTGAGCTTGTACTAGATTAGTATACAGGCTCTGATACCACTTGTAGTAAATAGAGATTAAGAATTGAGTTCTGGAACTGTTTTCTCTTATTACGTAAAAAACTACAAAGTTGTGTTTAAATAGAAAAGCAAAACAACAACAAAAACGAAAAATACTCAACTACTAGAAACTGATTCCTACAAAACAGGAATCGTTATTGACTAAGAATTCACGCTCTAAAGTCTCCTAAAGACTAGGACTAGCTGGAGACTCGGCTTAATACTTCACGCTTGCCGTAACTGTGATCACCAGGTTCATCCCTTCCTTTGATCAAATTAGGGACATTCTATTCTGAAGAAATGCAAAGACTTTTAGAGTCTCTAAAACTCTTAAAAGGGTCTATGCAACTTAGCTGGGGAAACCCATTTGAGTTTTCAACAGTCTCCATCTTGGGTTTGAGTTGATTGGATGGTTATTGATACGTTTTGTGTGGTTGCAGGAAGCGGCGGATAACAACTGTGTGTACAGAAACGAGGTTCATCATTCTGTAAGTGAACAAACGCAGATCCTATCCGACGTTGCTTCTGACCCCACTCTTCCCCGCACCAAGGCTGTTCGCTGCGCCAAGTGCCAACATGGCGAAGCTGTCTTCTTCCAGGTTTATTATCCTCCAATACGCTTTCATTGTCTACTTCTTTTATTTTATTTTGAATATATCTAGAAGGCACCTCTTTGTTATTATCAAGTCTAAGTGTGTGATTGAATATGCAGGCTACTGCTAGAGGAGAAGAAGGAATGACTCTCTTCTTCGTTTGCTGCAACCCTAATTGTGGCCATCGCTGGAGAGAATAGAACTCTCCGTATGTACTGTGTAGTCTGTGTTATTGACTTCTTCTTTAAGTGTTTAGAGCATGATTAACAAGAGGTTCTTTGGGTGGGATTCTTAGCAGAATATAAGAAATTGTTTAATATTTAAGAACGGTTGTTAGTTTTTTTAGTTAACAGTTAAGAAACAATTTCATATATTCCGTTAAGAATCTCATCTTAAAAACTGCGGGTTAATACATTCAGTTTGGTGTTTTCTGTGTGCAAATATGACAACTGTGGTGGGGATGTTATCGAGTTTTTTGAATTTTCAGGGTCTTTTATGATCGTGTTAGTTTTACCGGGGTCTAATTATGAAATTGCTGACTTCTGTGGGGCGGATGGGAAAAACGTCGTTTTCCATATGGATTTTGAAGTTTGAATACGTGGAAACTGAAAATTGTAATATCGGTAGCTTCTAGTCTTAGCCGCCGGCTGCTATAACGTGTGACATCATAAAAAGTTGATGAGTATAATCTTCTCGATGGAATTATTATAATAATGTAATAATGCCTACGTTGCCGTATTGAAACATGTATGTTAAGTGTCAAAAACTTATTTATATTGAAGAGTTTATGTTTCAACTGGGATCATTGTATATAATACACGACTTGATGATTAGGTTTAGAAACTGAAAGGTTCGCATGGGCTGCTGCTTTCAAATATGATATCGAGAGATTACCATTATCTAAGCTCAACTTGAAGCTTTTTTTTCTTTTATATATAATCAAATAAAGAAGTAACGTCGTCTTAAAAACAAAGGAAAAAATGAAACTGGACCACCAAAAAAGTCAAATAATGAGTAACAACCTCATGAGTGGAAATGTGGAATTATACTTGAACCATTGACACTGATTAGGAGCTTATCTGATTTTCATAAGTTAACGAGTTGTTGCAACTTGCACGTAAAACAAACTTCAAATTTTTAAATTTGTTGTGCGTGAAGTTGTTTATATCTAGTATTGATATATGGGAGATCACATGTTTGTTTTTAGTTGGAAATATTTTTTCTACCAAAAAAAAAAGTCAATTGCATAATTTCTTACTACTTCAAAAAGAAGATTTATTTATGTTGAATATATTGACAATATACACATGGAGTCGGAATAAAATCAAATTTTGTAGTTAAATACAGATTATAGATTAGGGTTGATTTGTAAGTGTTGGAAAAAAGAAGCAATCTCCTCTTCTACTTTCTCGATTTGGAAAGCGACATTTCTCTACCCATTTTTTCGATAATCTTATCATTTGTAGATACATCTATATTATTAAAACTGAAATACATTTTGATACTGTTTGGAAACATGAATAACAATATAAATGAGAATTGTTTAGATACATGAATATCAGTATAAAAAAGATACTTCATTTTATTTACAAACTTAGCATTTGCATTTACAATAATTAAGTATTTCTTTTTTATTTACAGATTCTGCCACTACATTTAAAATAAATTTAAATTAAATAATTACAATTTCAAAACTTATCTAACCAAATCGATATTTATATATTGACCATTAAAAATTTTAGTATGTTGTTTCATTTCTAAATAAATTAAAACAAAATAACAAGTTAATATATGAATAATACAATTACATCAAATTGCATCAAGTTATATATTTTTAATATAATATTATGTACAAATAAAAAAAATATTATCAACATCTATATTATAATATAAAATATTATACTCTATATGTAAATTACAAAATATAAAAAATATATACAAAGAATATTTTATAAAACTAGCGATTTATAAGTTTAAATTGAACACAAATTAAATCAAACACTCGCGCACGGGCGCGGATCAAGTTATAGTTCATCTTATATTTACACTCGACTCGAGCCGACCTTACGTACTCACTTACTTGACCCGACTAATGACTTTAAAAATTTGAGTTAATAAACAAATTATATTTTTTGTCACTCAACTATACATAATACACAATCTATACGTACACATCCATATTCTTAATTATAAAATAAATTTAAAAACCTAAGTATACGTACCGATGTTTGCATATAAAAACGCTTAAGCACAAACCCAATTAGACCATGAGTTATCTATAACCAAGATTAACAATAGACTTGAGGAGCTTCTACACATTAATTTTGATATGTCACCAGTGATCCCATTGCTTCTTCTTCTTGCTCTCTTCGCAACCATTCTAAGTCCAACAAGTATCTCTCTCTCTCTTTCAAAATGATATATATATATGATTATTACTAATTATAAACTTAACCACATGGTTAACTAATAATGCAAATGATATAAACCAGGTGGAGAACCAGTAGGTGTATGTTATGGAATGATGGGGAACAACCTTCCGTCCAAACCAGACACCATCGGTCTCTTCAGACAGAACAACATCAGAAGAGTCCGTCTCTACGATCCAAACCAAGAAGCTTTAAACGCTCTTAAAAACACCGGCATCGAAGTCCTCGTCGGCGTTCCAAACTCCGATCTCCGTTCGCTCACCAACCCTTCTTCAGCTAGAGCGTGGGTCCAGAACAACGTTCTTAACCATTATCCTGCCGTTAACTTCAAGTACATCGCCGTAGGTAACGAAGTTGTCCCGTCGAGCGGCGGCGGCGATGTGCTGCCTGCGATGCGTAACGTATACGATGCACTAAGAGGTGCGAATCTTCAAGATAGGATCAAGGTCTCAACCGCGGTTGATATGACTTTGATTGGAAACTCTTTCCCTCCTTCCTCTGGAGAGTTTCGTGGTGATGTTAGGTGGTTTATCGATCCCATCATCGGGTAAGTTCATGCCATTTATTTATTTTTCTAGTATACGTAAATGGAACTTTTCTCTAGTGAATCACTATAGTTTTTTTCTTACAAAATATTTAAATCGAACTTTTGCTCCTCCAGATAACATGCTATCTATTTATAGCATGTTATTATTGTTGAAATATTACATTTTTTTTTTTAAAAAAAAACTCTCCGTTTTCAAAAATAAATGTTTTGGAAAAAGTTCTAAAATTAGTTTTTGAAATTTTATGCAATTTTAATCAATAGCAATTAAGAAATTTAGTTAATCTTTTAAATTTTATAATTTATTATTATTAACTAATAAAAATGCAGTTGCATAGAAAATAATAAATTTTAAATTAAATTTTAGTATATTGTGAATGTGTAAGAACTTAAAAAATTTAAATTAGAAATACAGGGAGTATCTCTCAATTAATATTTTTTGCAATTTGTTTTAGCATAGATTTTACCTGATTTCACAAAAGTTCATGCTTGTTTTTTTTCAACATCGGGAAACATCATTAAACAATCATTATTATTACAAATAAATGAATAATAATAAACTATATGTAACATATGCCATATTGAAGTTCCTACTTGTTAGGTATAATTAAATTGACCCAATTAAACCAAACCAATTAATTTTTAGATATTGAAGTTCATGCTTGTTTAGCACAATTAAATTGATCCAATTAGTAAACCAAACCAATTAATTTTATTTGGTTTAACTTGGTATATAAATTTTCAAAACCGAATAATAATTTTCCTCAATGACTCATGTGTTTACCTCATTGACTAACCAGGTTCTTGAGGAGCACGAACTCGGTGTTACTGGCCAACATCTACCCTTATTTCAGCTACATCGGCAACCCACGAGACATCTCTCTCTCCTACGCTCTCTTCACTTCTCCTTCCGTCATCGTTTGGGACGGTTCTCGCGGCTACCAGAACCTCTTCGACGCCTTGCTCGACGTTGTTTACTCCGCCGTCGAACGTTCAGGCGGTGGATCTCTCCCCGTTGTCGTTTCTGAGAGTGGATGGCCTTCCAACGGTGGAAACGCTGCGAGTTTCGACAATGCGCGAGCTTATTACACGAACCTGGCGGCTCGTGTGAGAGAGAACAGAGGGACGCCAAAGAAACCTGGGAGAGGTGTGGAGACTTATTTGTTTGCAATGTTCGATGAGAACCAGAAGAGTCCTGAGATCGAAAAGAACTTCGGTTTGTTTTTTCCTAATAAGCAACCGAAGTTTCAGATCACATTCGCCGGCGTGAGGGAGGGCTTGGCGGTTGAGTGATTGTAACAAGTGGGACTTGTGTGAATGTTTGAAACAGTATCCACTTGGGAGTTATAATCCCCCATTAAATAAATATGAAATAATAAAAAATTCCATAAATATTTTTTTCCTGTTTGAAATAAGAATTGTTACTGGATAAGGAATGCTACGTACGTGGTTACTCAAAGTAGAATCAAAGCTTTAACATATAGTCATACACCTTGATTATTAAGTTTGAGTCTTAGCTTGATAAACTGATGATACCTATAGAATTGGAAGAAGTATTATTGACTCTTATGGAGATAATGTTACAAGATGCATATGTTTATACAGAGAATAACTCAACCTAATTTCCTAAATTAATATATTAATATATTAGATAAACGTTAACTTTTTATTCTTATTGATCTTTCAATTTATTTTTAGGTATTTATTTATTTTTGTGTTTTTCATAATCTTGATATGGTTGATTTTATCGATCTCCCAATACTTTCTTGCAATCTCATACATGGTAACACGTGTGAGATTGGACAAAATATTCAAAATATCAGCAATATGCTGTGAGGTAAATAAAGTGACGTTTATACTCGATTATAGAGTCAAATTGGCTGCAACACCTGGCCGTTGGGTCATCGACGTTTATACCCGGTCGTAGGGTTCTTCAAATAAGAGACAAAAAACTCGCGATTGCAATCTCCAAATAGTAGTTCACGATTGCGAAGTAGAAAAACAACTCACGAGGGTGAGAAGTCAAATTACAAAGTTTTGTTTTCGTGAATGAAAAACATAAACTTGTTAAGATAAAAAAACTTTAGTTTTTGTGTATGAATTGACTAGTTTCATAGTAAATATTTTGAATATGGCGGCTTGTAGTCGTGAATGAAAATAGGCCATAAGACAATTAACACGGTTTCTTGCAGCTCGTGTAAAATACATGGCTAATCACAAAATAAATATCGTGGGGGAAAAAATATAACATACAATTCATTAAAATATAATTAACATTTTATTAAATTTGCAACAAAAAAATCCACCAAATATGATAAAAACAACTCTCATAAAACTACTTTACGCTCATTCATCATTTGAAATATTTGTATCACTTTCTCATTTGAAACCAATTCAAGCAACTCCTTTTCAATAAAACAAATCATACAGTCTCTTAGAAACTGATCACTAATTCGGTTACATGCAGCTGTCTTCACTAATTTCATAGCTGAAAAACATCTTTCAACACTTGCGATGGCGACCGATAAACTTAGAACTAACTTAAAAAACCTGTAAACCAAAAAATGTGCAATATGCTTTTGCGTTTTCACCATCAAACAAGAAAGATCTCCACCTCTTAAACCTTCATCTCTACGTATATTATCGATGTAGATATCAAGTTGCTGCTCTAGAGATATCTCACCATAGCTAGAATCATCTGGATATAACTTAGCTAACCTCATCAACTTCTCTTTGTTAAACCCATGAAATGAATCAATTGTTTTTAAAGAAGCCATACAATTAAGTTGATCATTGGTTACCTCTGTAAAACGATCAATGAATTCTTGAATCTGTAAATCTAGAACTTTGCAAAAGCAATTGACCTTATATTGATGCATATTGGTTAGACCTTATAGTGATGCATATTGGTTATGTTGCTTCTGTTTCTTGACCTCCTTTGATCAACAAAATCTTCTTCCATGATGAGCATTCCAGCATCATGTTTCTAATAAAAAGAAGCAAATTTATCCATAAGCAAATCCCAACCATCATCTTTAAACTTTTGCAGTTCTCTTTTAGTGGATTCTACCAGTGACATAGCGTTTAAAATATCTTGATATTTCTCTTCCAAAACTAATGACAAATTTGCAGTGAGCCCCTAAATAAGTAACATCAGATGCAAATAGAATACAAAATCAAATGTCTGAAAATATTTGAGAAGACCACATGCTTGACGTTTCTTTATGTTTTTCATGCCTTCGTCTTGGATATACTCAATAACTTTAATGGTAGTAGAAAATAATTCTTCCAGCCTCAACAATGTTTTGTGATGAGAACCCTAACAAGTATTTGCATGTCTTGGTAAAGAATATTCGTGATTATGTCATGTCCTAGTCTTAACTTCATCACTATTGATTCTTTTTTCTAACTCTTCATGCTGATTTTCTCGAAACTTATCTTGTCTTTTACAAGAAGCCCCAAAAAACATTCAACAATGTGGAAATCATATAAAAGAAGTTAGCAACATCAAACTGATTTTTTTGCAACTGCGACCACAACTAGCTGAAGTTGATAAGCAAAACAATGAACATGAATTGTTATCTCTAGCAACCAATGAACTCAACCCATTAAACTCACCCCTTATATTACTAGCTCCATTATAACCTTGTCGTCTCACCTTTTTGATGCTCATCCCATATCTAGCAAACAAATCATCTATAGCAGACTTCAGAGATAAAGAAGACGTTCTTTTACATGAACAACTCCAATAAATATTTCTTTGATTGCTCCTCTTTCATCAACAAATCGAAAAACAATGCACATCTCTTCTTTATGAGTAACATTTACAGACTCATCAACCATCAAACCAAACACATCATGACCAATTTGTTCTAAAATAGCTTGTCGTACTTCTTCGGCAAAGGAATGGACAATATGCTTTGAATTACTGAGAAACCATCTAGTTATATCATGGAAAACTTCTCATAATAACCTTACCTATGACATCATTTTTTCTCATGTATATTTTAAAATGCAAAAAAATCATTTATTCACAGCTTCTCCTTTTTCAATATGGCCACTAAAAGATAATCCTTGTCGTAAAAAGAATTTGGAAGCATCAATCGAAGCATTTAAGCGAATGCGATACTCATTTTCACCTTATCATCTTGCTTAAACAATGCATTTACTATAGATTGATTTTGATTCATCAAATCCTCACATTTCTGAGCAGCAATAATATGAAAACTGTTGGGTGGTGTACCCATATGAGTACGCAATGTTGCAATCTCTCCAGCTTATTCTAACTATTAAACCCTTCTTTCACAAATGCATCACTTCCACCTTCTATTTGTACCTTATCTATAAATAAGTAGCAATATAAACAAAATTCTCTTTCTTTTGATATGATATACTCTATCCAACTAATATATTGATCAAACCAAGCTGTATTGAATCACCTTTTTAAACCACCTTTCAATATTTGTTTAAATTTATGACCATAAGGTTTACATGGACCTTTAGTTAGATATTTGCATATAACATCGTCTCTTTGATGTGCAAGATAATGCATTATGTCTTTCCTTTCACCAGGGTCAGATGGCAAATCTTTGATATCGATATCAAGTACTGGAAGAGATTTTATTTTGTCTTTCCTTTCATGAAGGGTTAGATGGAAAATGCTCAATGTTGGTATCAAATTCAGGAGGTGATATTTTTTTGTATTATTTCTCCATTGAATTTTACTGTAAAAAAATGAGTTAAACAAATATAATGATAATCCATAAATGTAAGACCATGATTAACCCGGGTCTCTTAAGGTGGGGTTCTTAACGTAAAATTTGTCTTTTTAATTTTTTTTTTTTTTTACATTTTTCCCGCTAAGAGACGGCTCTTATGGTTCTTATTTAAGAGACGATTCTTAGGTTTTCTTAGTTAAAAGCTAAGATACGTCTCTTAGAAAAGCTAAGAACCCCACCTTAAGAGACCCCGGTTAATCATGCTCTAAGGTATCAACTTTTTTTAAAAACCACTTTAACAAGCAAGTAAACATTATAAATATGATTTGCTTTCTGGAACAATGACGTTTATCACCATCACATCAAAGATCTATGTCAATGAAATATTCCACTTTTAAAACTACCCAAATACCACTTCTTATCAAAAATCAGTAGAAGAGTTTAGTTTATATAATTTTAATAGAGTGCTTTACGTTTTAAACTTCTATAATTAGAATAAAAAATAACTGAAACATTAATAAAAGAGCCAAAACAAAAAAAATTACCACTTTCTCTATGTGAAGCAACTATGAACGAGAAGGTGACTAGATTAGGGTTTTAGTTTGTAAATTAGTTAAGTACTTTTAATATAATTAAGTAAAATTTTCTAAAATAAATGATATTTATAAAATAAAAATATAGATAGACCTAAAAAAAGTTTTGTCACCAAAAGTGTTTTCAATGAGAAAAATAATCAAAATAGACTTTATTAAAAGATATAAATATGTATTTATATTTCTTAGGTTAACTAATATAGATTTAGGGTTTAGAGTTATGACACAGAGTTTTTGAGGTGAAATTTAAAATTAAAAAGTTAAAAAATATTAATTTTTTAAAAATAATTTTTTTAGGTCTCACAAAAACTTTAAAAACATCTAGAAATTCGCCATTTATAAAATGGATTTGGGCTTTGAACATTGTCGAATGGGCTGTGGGGGCAGTAACAACGATCAGAAAAGCAGTAGCAGCGTCTTGTGATTGTGGTTGTGACGTCGTGGTGGTTAAGTTGTAACATGGCTGCATGCATGAGGTTTCTACAAAGAAGATGTCGTGAAGACTTTTCTGATTTTTTTCTTCTTGTTTTGTTTTGGTTTTTGAAATAAGAAGAAAAATACATGAAACTACAGGTTGTGGATATTAGTTTTGATATCATGATACACTGGTGAAAATATAATTGAAAGTATTATTGACTCTTATAGAAATAATGTTACAAGATGCATGTTTATGTAAAGAATAGATCATGTATTTTCTAAACTAATATATTAGTATATTAAATATATGTTAACTTTCTATTTTTTTGATTCTTCCAGATATTTTTGGATTTATCTTTATCTTTAAATTTTTCATAGTTTTGATATAGTCGTTCTTCTCGGTTTCCCAGTATAACTCTTAACATAAAGTCTTATACACATGCTAACACAGTTGAATTTAACAAGTTAACCATTTCATTGCATTACAGTCTTACCGCTGAATTGTTAGAGCAACATTATCGGTTGGTTTCCTAAAAAGAGCTTCTCTAAAACAAAATAATAATAATTAAATTAAATAATTTCATTTTAATTTAAATAAAATAACTAAATGGAACAAAATACATTAGAGAATGACATGCAGAGATAAATATGTGTCAAAGTTTCTCACAGGTCACATGCAGAGAATCCTTTCATTCTCTTTCTTTTATTTTGTTCTTTTCTTTTAATTCACAGATACTCCTTAAAATCTAACGTTGGAGTTACTCTTAACTTGTTGATTTAGACTTCTGAAAGCATGTAATGATTAAAGCACCATTACTCTAAGAGGCACTCTTAATTATCTCACAAACAAAATAATACTAATTTAATTGTAAACTAATTATTATTTTTATTTTTAACTAATGAGAAAAATAACAAGTAGAGAAAGAGTAATAGGAAGAACCTCTTTTGAATTTTTTAATTTGCCACCAGTATGGTTGATTACATATTTGTATTACCCTTATACTATTTGATATATTGAAAGTATCGTTGGAAAAAAAAATAAGTAGAGAAAGAGTATCTCAGACTTTTTTTGGAAATTCTTAATCAAAGACGGTTATTGGCTGCTGAATCTTACTCTTTTTTATTTATTTTGATATATTAATAGTTAGAAACCCATTGAAAAAATACTGGATGCAAATGCCCTTAACTTGTTGAATTCACCGGTATTAATTAGAAAGTGGATTTGGGGTTTGTATTCGTGTTAAGTTACAACGTATGCAATTTTGCTAGGAACATCCTCCACTTTTCCACGAAAGAAGCAAAGTTCTCTAGAATAAGGCCCAATAAATCTATAGGCCATCATCAACGTATTCGCATTGGGCTTAATGTCTATAGAATAAGGCCCAATAAATCATTACTCGCTGTGAAGAAGGATGAGCGATTATAGAGCGGTGATGATGTGGCAAACTACGAACCGTTATTCATACCTTCGTTTCGCCATTACATTAACAAAAAAGCCAATCAATAGTTGCCACGTAATCATTCTAAGAAGACGATGACGTGGTGAACACTGTAATCTCTTTTGACTCCGATATTTACTAACTCCCACTCGTATTAAATTCAAATAATAAATAATAACTATATCTGTTGTTGTGTTGACATTATCGAGACGTTTAGCGGTGGATTGGATCAGATCTTGGGCGAGAGAACATGGCGGACGAGAGGTATAACCGGAAGAACCCGGCGGTGAAGAGGATTCTCCAGGAGGTTAAGGAGATGCAGGCTAATCCCTCCGACGATTTCATGTCTCTTCCTCTCGAGGTATAGGTCGATGCGTAATCTCCAACGTTTATGTTTCGATTAGGGTTAATCTGCGTTGTTTCGTATCTATGGCTCTTGAAATTGAACCAACAGGCTCCGATCTAACTAGCTTTTAGCCATTCTAGCTCCGATCTTATGGTTGCATGCGATTTTATAACTGTTCTTTCAATCTGCGTTGTTTCGTATCTATGGCTCTTGAAATCGAACCAACATGCTCCGATCTAACTAGCCTTTAGCCTTTCTAGCTCCGATCTTATGGTTGCATGCGATGTTATAACTGTTCTTTCTTTGAATAGTTGCATGATCTGTTTGTGAATCCAGGAGAATATATTTGAGTGGCAATTCGCGATCAGAGGCCCAAGCGAGACTGAATTTGAAAGAGGGATATATCATGGGAGGATTCAGTTGCCTTCAGATTATCCTTTCAAGCCTCCTTCCTTCTTGTTATTGACCGTAAGAGATTCACACAAAAGACGCATACATATAAACCAACGCACATCTATTCTTATCTCTGATGAATGTTTTCTGCAATTGTTTCAGCCTAGTGGTCGTTTTGAAACAAACACCAAGATTTGCTTGAGTATTTCTAATTACCATCCCGAGCATTGGCAACCCTCTTGGAGTGGTATACTCTCTCTTCAGGCTCTTATCTGTGACATGATAAGCAGAAAATTATAACTAATACGTAGTGAACTGTTAAAGCTTTTAGTTTTTGAATGGTGATGCTTGTTAAACTCATGGTTTTGTTCTGCGTTGTTTGTTAGTTCGGACTGCTTTGGTGGCTCTCATTGCGTTCATGCCTTCAAACCCCAGTGGAGCTATAGGCTCAGTCGATTACCCAAAGGAGGAGAGACGTGCGCTTGCCACTAAATCACGCGAGGCACCACCCAAATATGGTTCTCCCGAGCGTCAAAAAGTTATTGATGAGGTACGTACTCCATTAGTCACCCTTCCTTTAGAGAAATGTTTTTATCTTTTGATCCATCAGTGCACATTATTCAGATGGTGCTATATTTTTAGAGTGCTTTCGTTTACTTTTTTATATTAAACGACATGAAGGGCTCTTGGTCAGCGTGAGTAAAAAAATGCTAGGCAGAGTATTGATTCTAAAAGGGTTTAGTTTACTTATGCATTGTGTGAGATCGATGATGCAAACTTGACACGGTCATTTTTCATTAGAAATTTGTTAGATATTGTTGATCTCGAAGGAAATGAAAATATAGCAAGGAATATATGATTTTTAGTAACTTGAAAAAACATCGTTGCTGGAATTAATATTAGTGTTAACCCAAAGTAGAGAATCTCATTTGATATTAAAGACCTGTTTACATCTTTGACATGGGTTTAACTATGGTTTATATAGAATCCAGGCATAACATCTTATTATTTTGTCCTTGTGATTAATATTATGTAGATTCATCAATACATGCTCAGCAAGACACCGTCTCCTAAACCTAATCCTCAGGAATGTAACGAAAAGTCTTCCGCTGATTCAGACGATCAGTCCAAAACCAAGCCGCAGGACGCTGAAACTGCTATTCCAGAACCTGTTATCGCGGTTGCGGAGAATGTAGTCGATCAAATCGCTGAAGTGGCAGGCCAGACCGTTGTTCCGGGAGTGAATGCAGCGGTAGAGGTTGCAGCAGGAGACAACGGAAACAGTTTGGTGAGGCCGAGGGAGGAAGGGACGGTTGTTGCCAGGAGGGTGGCTCAGAGAAGTGGTGATGACAGGCTGTTCACGTGGGCAGCGGTTGGACTCACGATTGCGATTGTGGTTCTCTTGCTGAAGAAGTTGGTAAGGTCAAGTGGTCATGGCGCAGTGTTTATTGATGAGTCGTGAACGCTCGAACCCCTCAAAATTGGAGATGTTAGTCGAAGAAAGCATCAAAAGTTGGAAGTATTTATATATCATTTGTATCTATTACGTAAATAAGTACTTAATTAATTACACTAAGTGAGTTTGTTTGATAATGCTAAAAACTCTTTTCCTTATGATTTTTTTTCTTTTGTTAAAATCCTTTCTTGATAACACCAAACATTTATTGGAAAACGAAAACTCTCCAGCTGCATACATCCTAGTTAGTCTCATGAAATCCAATGGGGAGGTGCACCATCCTGTTGACAAAGATGATGGCAAGCGGATGCACCGACGAGTCTTGCATCAACACAATGGAAAGACACAAACCAAACCACCACCTATGCCTAGAGGCGACACACGCACGTAACATAATCATAAGCACGGAAAAGTTTCAGAAACACATCATCGTCATTCTACGATCAATGATAATGTTTGATCTATTTGGTTTCAGTTTTCTTCTTCTTCCCAACAGACGTTGTCTTCTTCTTCTGCTTCAGCTAACCCTTGTTGTTTCAGTTGAGCGTGTAGTAAGCTTTGTGAAATTTCAGTAGAGCAGAGTAGTAAGCTTTGTGAAATTCATCTTGAAGCTGAAAATGAAATAATAAGAAGGTTGCATCAATATTCTGGTACTGTTAAGCCATATGTGTTTATAATCTAAAACTAATTTGTGATAAGTGGATTGAATTATCTATCTTATATATTAAATATGATCTCTTCTAACTTTCGATGTGGGACTTGTGTCATGATGATGGTTCTTTGAGCGTCAATCTTGGAATGTTTGCGCAAATATCGATAGGCTGATTTTGGGCTGAATTGATAATGGATTGGGTTGAATTGTTTGGATCGGTCTCTGATACTATGTTAAGCTAGATGAACTTCCAACATAAAATCAATTGGTGATAAGTGAATTGACTTATCTATCTTATATATTACTCATGATCCCTTCCAACTTCCGATGTGGGACTTGTGTCCTTAATAGTAACATAGAGTCCAAAATATGCATATTGAGTCATACCTTAAAATCCTTATCATCGCCTACCCCGTGGCTGTTTTGTTGTCATAGAATTTTTCTGAGTCAGCATCAAGTTTGCTTTCTGTCTCATCCCTCGTTCATTGACTAGATTCAATACTTGCTTAGACGAAACTTTTGACTATAACCTTCACGTATACGTTCGAGTACTTCTTTTCGTTCATAATAAAGTGATAAAGTTATTAATTAATTAGCATATTTAATTGATCAGTTTGTGAATAAGGTAAAGATTTAAACATAAGTGTTATGAATTGTATTTGGATATCTAATATAATAAAGTAGACTTTTTCTCAATTAAATAAGGCGATGCAAGTTCCATAAATCACAAACAATGATCACTTTTCCATTATTAGAGAAAAATGTCCCACATTGGAAGTTGAAAGAGATCATAAGTTATAGATTATTCAATCCACTTATCACCAATTGGTTTTAGGTTGGAAGTTCATCTAGCTTAACATTGTATAAGAATCTGATCCAAACAATCCAACCCGATCCATTATCGATCCAGCCCAAAGTCGGCCCATCGATCGTTTCGCAAACATTTCTAGATTAACACTCAAAGAGACATCATATCAAAGGGGCTTATTAAGGGAAAATATCTCACATCGGAAGTTGGAATGGATCCTTAATAATATATAAGATAGATGAGTCAATCCACTTACCACACTACAAAAAAACCTTCGCTTTACTAGGAAAATTTACAAGGAAACCGAAGACTCATATATTTACGTCTACTATACGTCGAGTTTACGAGGAATATTTAGTTTCACGTAATTTCGTCGTAGAGTAACGAGAAGACTATTTCGTCGTAAAAGAAAGGTTATTTTACGTGAATTTTTCGAGGAATATATTTTTTTGTCGTAAAGTATACATAAAATTACCTTTTGTTTTACAAAGGAATGTTTTATATCTCTTTAACAAAGAAGTCTCGAGTATATCTACTTTTTAGGTGCAAACGTGTTTTTGGTTGCGGTTACCAACTATGTTTCCTTGTAATTTCTTAGTAAAATTTCACCTACCAATTTCAAAAATTTCCTATATATAATATATGTCATTTGTCTTTGAAATGAAACATACAAAGAAAAAATTGAAACGTGAAAGAAAAAAAATGTCTGGTGAAGGGAATATTTTTGAGTTACAGAGTTGGATGTATACGCATAAAGATGATAACAGGAGAGTGACGAAATAGTTTCTTGATGGGCTGGAGACACTTATGCATCAAGCATATTCTACAATGCTCACGTAGGAAAGCGGTAAGATGTTATGTCCTTATCGGAAATGCAACAATAATTTTTTTTTCACTCGTGAAAATGTATGGAAGCATTTAGTAAATAGAGGGTTCAAGCCACATTACTATATTTGGTTTCAACATGGAGAATATTATAATCTTGGGAATGAAGCTAGTAGGAGTAATAGCAATTTTCAGGATGAACCGGTTGATCATTTGCATAATGAAAATAATTACAATCAGGAGGATCATATGGTAAATTATGATAGAGTTCATGATATGGTAGTCGTGGATTTGTATCTGGTGAATTTGAAAACCTAACATAGATGAAAAAAAGTTTTATGAAATGTTAGTTGTTGCAAATCAGCCAATCTACAGTGGTTGTAGAGAAGGTCTCTCTAAATTGTCGTTAGCAGCTAGGATGATGAATATTAAAACTGATCACAATCTACCTTAAAATTGCATGGATGCATGGGCCGACTTGTTTAAAAACTATTTTCCCGAAGACAATGTGTCAGATTATTCTTATTATGTGATCTAGAAATTGGTTTATAGCTTGAGTTGCCTTCAGAGATGATAGTTGTTTGCATGGATAATTGCATGATCTACTGGGGAGGTGATGAGAAGTTAGAAGAATGTCGATTCTGCAAGAAGCCACGATTCAAACCGTATGGACGATGGCGTAATAGGGTACCATACCAAAGGATGTGATACATACCAATTACAGACAGGTTGAAAAAATTGTACCAATCCGAGAGGACTGCTGGATGGATGAGATGGCATGTCGAGCATACTTAGACGGATGGTGAGATCACTCATCCATCAGATACAAGAGCTTGGAAACATTTTAATCCAGTACATTCAGATTTCATTAGAAATATTCAGAATGTTTATCTTGAATTATGTACATACGGATTTAGTCCATTTGAAATGTCAGGGAGACAATATTCATTGTGGTCAGTCATTCTTACGCCATACAATCTATCACCGGAGATGTGCATGCAACAGGAGTTTCTATTCTTGACCCTATTAATAGCTGGTCCAAAAATGTCTCTAAATGGTTTTCTACAACATTGTAAGATTTGTTGTCAACATGGGTGAGGACGTATGATTGTTCAATGAAAACAAATCTTACGATGCGAGCAATGCTATTGTGGACCATAAATGACTTTCATGCTTATGGAATGTTGCATGGATGGACTACACATGAGAGATTATCTTGTACATATTTTAATGGAATGACATATTCGTTTCAATTGAAGAATGGTAGGAAGACATGTTGTTTGATTTTCACTGTCTCATTTCTTCCCGTTAGCCATCCGTACCGAAGAAACAAAAAATTGTTTAGGTACAAAAGGGTTGTGAGAGACACCCCTCCTCCCTATTAACTCGAGAACATATTGAAGCGCAAATAGATTACTACGAAGGTAAAAATAGTTCAACCTTAATTGGCATTTTTCCAGTAATATGTCTGATTATTACGGAGTTCAGCACAACTGGAACAAGAAGAATATATTTTAGGAATTTCCCTATTTAAATGACCTTCTTTTGTGCTACAACCTCGATGTGATACATATAGAGAAGATTTTTCTTTAGAACATTGTGAATACAATATTAAATGTCCAAGGAAAGACAAAAGACAACATAAAATCAAGGTTAGACTTACCTGATATTTGCTCAAGAAGTGAGTTACATATAAAAACAATGGAAAAGTTCCAGTTCTGATATTCAGACTGTCAACAGAACAGAAGTCGGTGTTGTTCAATTGGGTGACATCAAAAGTGAAGTTTTCTGATGGGTATGTTTCAAAACTCTCTAAATGTGTTGAAAAAGATCAAAAGTTCTTTGGGATGAAGAGTCATGATTGTCATGTGTTTATGCAACGACTATTTTCCTTTGCATTTACGGAGCTATTTCTAACAAAAGTACATGAAGAACTTGCATGTAATATATTAGGAATTAATTTCTTTATTTGTGCACAAATAAATAATATGACTACTAAAGTTTTTAATTGTTTTTTTGGAATATACAAGCCATTGGAGCATTTTTTCCGGGATTTGAGCACACACACTCTAAAAGAGGATGTCCTTCAACAACTTCATGAGAACATTCTCATATTATTGTGCAAGTTGGAGAATATATTTCCTCCGGCATTTTTGAAGTCATGGAGAATCTATTTGTCCACCTTCCGTATGAGGCATTGGTTTGTGGACCTGTACATTACGAATGGATGTGTGAGTGAGCGGGCCATGAAACATTTGAAAGGAAAAGCCAAAAACCTCGCAAAAGTTGAAGGTTCTATAGTTTCTGGAAGTTTGACAGAAGAAACATCTCACTTTACATCGTACTACTTTTGACCAAAAGTACGTACTCGGAAAAGAACTCCAAGAAGATATGATGATGGTGGTGGCACGCCAAAATATGCGGTTGATGACATATTGGGTGGAGAAATTGAAAGAGGTTTGGTGGTCGAGTGAAGAAGACTCCCATATTGCACACACTTATATTCTATTCAATTGCGACCATACATTAATGCGTGATTTTGAAAGGTAATCACACACACACACACACACACACACACACACACACACACACACACACACAAATATATATATATATAATTGATTAATTAATACAAAATGTGATTTTCCAGCCTATTTGTTATTCAAGTTGAAGAAGCAATACCAAGGATATCTACAAGTGAGGTAGACAAAAGGAAAGATCAATACTTTATTAAGTGGTTGAGGAGTCAGGTAGTAACTCAAATGTTTATGGCATACATCTGTATTCTCTGTTAATATAAATAATTTTAACGTTCTCTTATTTTTGCATGTTGAATATGACGATTCATCTTACCCCCCACCATGGTTTCATGAATTAGTTCAAGGTCGAGTTACAAAGGTCACGACATCACCGATGTATTTCACACAAGGATTTACGTTTCATACATATGAGTATGGTAGACGGCGGGCGACAAGTAATTTTGGAATATGTGTGAAAGGTGAAAACATATTTATACGGGATCTTGTTGGAGATCATTGAAGTAGAATACCCAGGGTTATTGAAGCTGAAATGTGTCCTCTTCAAATGTGACTAGTTTGACCTTGTCGTCAACAGAGGTGTTTGATTTAACAAATTTGATGTTATTGATGTCAATGCTAGACAAATGTACAAAAAATTTGAGTCTTTCATATTAGCTTCGCAAGCACACCATGTTAACTTCATTCCATACCCTCGACTGAAAGACTCTGGAATAAATTGGTTAGATGTTATCAAAGGTACACCTCATCAATGAATAATCAGTGGAGAAGAACCACCTTTGCAAGAAGAAAACATCAATGAAGTCGAGGAAACTGAACAACAAACTGATGACATCCTTCTCATTGATCTGTATAATCGTGAATACAAAGATCTTCCCGACGATACCACAGACGATGCTGTTGAAGACAAGTTTGATGAAAGTGATGCTGATTCTAGTGATGAATAGAATGTCAATGATGTATTTGAATAATGATGTAATTTTGTTTTCTTATATAAATCAAATGATGAATTTGAGTCTTAATGCATGTGTTCGATTTGTTTAATTATGAAAAATTAAATTAATAAATTGATTTTTGGGGTTAAAAAAATGTTAAGGTATTTTTGGATTAAGTGTTTAGAAAGTAAAGATAGAGTTTATAGGTTAAGGAACTTGGGATTTGGGGTTTTGGGTTTTAGGGATTCAGAACGAGGCATCGTAATTTCGTGGTAAAAGAGAAACACATGTTCTGGTTGATTACTCGTAATCTATTTTATCGTAAACTACTCGTAAAATATTAAATAATCTTCATAAAATACACGTAAAGGAAAAGAGATTTGTTTAATTCCACATAACACAAATCGTCGTAAAGTACTCGTATAAGAAAATGCGGGAACTAGTTAATTCTTCATAAAATAAATGATCTGGTTTATTCCATGTAATTGTACGTAGATTTTATGAAAAAAAATTAAAATGATAAAGCGGGATCTGGTTCATTCCAAGTAATTTTATGAGGATTTTACAAGGATCTCTAATTCCATATATATACACGAACCAACTCGATGTTCATTTCGTAGTCATTTCCTCTCAATCTCCAAGCAAGGTACTCCTCTCTACTTCCTATTTAGTTTAGGTGGTTAGTTTAGAATAATTCGATTAGGGTAATTAGGGTTTGATTAGGTGGTTAGTGTAGCAATTTTTTAGATAAGAGTATTGAATTTGTAGATTATAGGACGAAGAATTTAAAATGTTACTTTATTAATAATCCAATTTTCTTTTCCAGATGGTTAGGAAAAACAAGCTTACAGCTTATTATAGAGATCTGTTTGGTGTGCCGCGTAGTCATGCAGGCGCATCATCTTCTTCAGCCCCGGTTCTTCGGTTTCGGATGCAGTCCCCGACTCTCAGTCTTCTCAGAGAGTCTCCCAGTCGCCTCTTTTTGGCTGCGCCACCGGTGCCCTCCTTTTGCTGTTATCCCACCGTTTCCTCTGTTTGCTGGCACCACTAGCACCTCCAGATCATGTTCCATACGAGGTGCCTCATCCCTCTGCGGCCCGAGATTCATCCTGATTTTTCTAGTGCTCTCGGGATCCTTATGCTATATACACCGTCGAGGACCTTCTCGCTCAGCCAAGCAGAGAAGGTTTACCAGTCTAGACCCCGATCGACCAGAAAATACTTTCTGGTACATAATATTTTTAAAAGCTATTTTTTAATTTATAACAACAATAAATGACATACTTTTAATTTAATCTTCAGGATTGGGGTTGACGGCTGTCGCTCGGAGCGTATCCGACAAAATCAAAGGCCACTTTCCCGAGGCACATCCAAAGTGGAGTCTGACGCTGGAGTACGTCAGGAAGACGTGGTTCAAATCTTTTGATCTAAGTTAGTAATAATTATAATTTAGTTTGTTTTAATACTTTTTATTTGTAATTTTATTAATCTAATATTTTATGTTGTAGCAAAAAGGGCATTGAACCATAAGGATCACTGAGAAGGTGAAAAAGCATTCGTCGTGAAGGCAAAGTTTGATTGACGACACGGTCACGAACCAGAAGGATGAGTGGGTGGTGAAGGGTTATGAGCATGGGAAACCCACTGCGGTCATGAAGGATGTGTGGATAGCCACATCTGTTGTTGGAACAAACCATCGTCGATAAGAGTCGCTAATAGTTGCTCCGCTTCCCATCTGAAAAAATATGAGCATGGTAACTTTCTGATGCTTCACTCATTAGGCCAAAAACTCCACACTGGTATCCGTCTAGACATGGTAAGAATTTCCATTAACTCTTTTTATTTATTTTTAATATATTCTAACTTTCATATATATATATATATATTATATATGCCAAATTGACTGGAGTACTACCATATCTTAAAGAGATTTACGAGAGGGCCCACAAAAACAAGGCTGGAAAATTTATAGATCCTTGATCAGAGCAAATCTACAACGACGTGGTTGCTCGAGTTGAAGAGCACCAGACCAAGCTGACCTAGAAGTCCCCCGATGGAATACCCATCATATTATCCACACCTGAAGTGGATAAGATTTACGAGGAGATATAATTTTTTATTTATTATTATTCATTTAACCTAAAGATGATCTCTAAAATTTTTTTTTTTGAAAGGTGGTCCCTAATAAAAAGAGACGTACATTGGGAATTGGTTCTGTTAACGATGTCCCAAGGGTGACATCGTCTTATGGTCAGAGACGGGATGATGAGACTGCTCAGCTGCGTTCTGAGTTGAGCGTGATGTGTTCTGATTTGAGAGCGACGCAAGCTCAAATGGGTTCGCTGAAAAATTTTCTGGACGGTTTAGCGGTTGGAAATCCGTAATTGGAGAGCATGTTGCAGGCGAGACGAGCGGGGTTTGGGATTCCACAGCCACGTTCCGCAGAGGAGGAGGAGGATATGGAGAGGAGTCACGACTTCTTCCCGGACTTCCACAACCCCTAGCTAGTTTTTTTTCTTCTTTTTATTGTATTATAAATTTATACTTAAATAATTATAAAATATTTTTGGATTTTTCTATTATTTAAAATTTTAACAATTTTTAATAATTTTTGTTCATCAATTTAATTCTATTTTTAATATAGAAAAACACAAATCAAAATAAATTTGTAGCTAGATTTACGGCTATTTAACGAGAAAAGACTCGTTAAATCAACGTAAACCTAACGAGTAGTTTATGTGGAAGAAGACGTAAGTTCATCGTAAAACTTTACTTTGAATTTACTAAAAAAGACACACAATTTTTTTGTAAGGTTTACGTCTACTTTAAGACGATTCTTGCGTTTGTTTGACGAGGAAACGGACGTCGTTAGTTTGCGTGTACGTTACGACGAATTAGTAAATGTCCGTTCGATGACAAAAAAGGTCTCCTCGTTAATTTACGATGCTTTAGCGAGGAAACATGCTTTACGACAGACGATTAAGGAAAAAATGAATTTCGAGGTTATTTCGTCGTAAAGGTCCACTTACGACGAATTAGTTACAATTTCGGTCGTCGTTAAGTATATGTTTTCTTGTACTTTCACCAACTGGTTTTAGGTTGGAAACCCATCTAACTTAACATCCATAACGTCTCTATGTTTGAAAGCTGGGCAAGATATAGGGTTTTATCATATTCTCACCTTCGACCTTTGTATCTCAGCAGTCGAGTTCTCCAGTTAAAGCAGCCGCCAATCAAGTGACCGTAGCGTCTCCAGTTTGCATTACTACAAAAATAGGCTTTCCTTTGTGCGCGGTTATCACTTCTTCACCAATTTTAAGTCTAATTTCTTTCTTCAATGAACTTTGTCTCCTTTATCTTCCTTTTCTGGCTTAGATACCAAAATCGGCAAACACCATTTCACTCTGCTTTTGCAGCTTCCAGTTGCAAGAGGAAGTTCTAAGAAGATGATCAGAGGAAACCCATGACCTTTTCACTTCTCAATATGATTGTATGCTGTTTTGATAAATGAATCGGCCTCAATAGCACAAGTATGTTCTTATGCTTCTGTTTTTTTATCTGATTCATTTTGCTTAAACATGATAATGTGATGCCCCTGGATCTACGACATGATGACCGTGCCTTCTACTCTCTACCAAGTAGTCAAATTTCCTACTCCATAGGGTATCAAGAAAATTGAAGAAGATAAAAAAATCTTGTTCATGCTACCAGACAACCCTCAAAACAAAAGACCAAGGTTTTACAGAAATTACAGCAAAAACCTTCGGCCACACACACATAATAAGAGCAATAGGTTGAAGAACTTGATGAGGTTCCCTTAATCCGAGGCAGAGATTAATAGATTCCCCGATCTAACTCTGATCGCTTCGCGTGAACCCATAACATAGACTCGAAAAATAATTATGCATAAGCTACATGTCAACCTTCTACACCAACCAATGAGACAAAAGATAAGGAACTTCGTTTTAGAAACAGGATAATATTATCAAAAAATGAAGTCAATAACTTATTAGATGCCGAGTTCATAAGAGAGGTAAAATATCAGGAATGGCTGGTCAACGTGTAGCACATATGTTAGTTTGTATAATTTGTTCAGAAATTCGAGAATTTGATGTGAATGTCATAGCCTATGGTGTGAATATGACAATCATGAACATATACTGGTATAGGAGAGCTATAGGCAAAGCTAAAACTAAATTTGGTGGTGGTTTATAGGTGAGTGAAACTATACTCACTTTTTAAAAACCAATGTATAAATCTGTAGATGTTGGATATGATATGAGTTAAATCAGATATATAGATTGAAATGTCATTGCTGACGATGTGAATATGTGGAAAGAGATAGTGGTTTGGATGTCTTACATAAAAGATAATGTCAAATTTTAAATAAATTTCGTAGGTTTGATTGTATGTGTAGGATGAACCAAATTGTCGTTTATAGTTAAATTTAACCAAACCTTTACTTTTTAGACAAACGTATGTGCACTGTATATGTAATGGTTGAGAAACTAAACCAATTCAAGACCAACATATACGCATACAACCTTAACCAATCTGACGTATGTGCAATGTATATGTCATGTTATAACCATCAGATTATGGAAAATTCCATAAAAATATTTCAATTAAATTTCATTAAAATTTTTGATATCCAATTTTTTTTATCTACACAGTTTAATACCCAAACAATTATCTTTTCATTTTAATATACAAAATTTAAAACTATGAACATTTTAATACTTAAACTTTGTTTATTTTAATTAAAAACACTAATAATTTTCAAACAAAATTTTAAAAAATCTCTAAAACTTACATAAAGTTCTCAGAAAATTTTAATTTTATTTTATGTTTAGAAATACAATTAATTAAAATGTCTATAATCTTAAATTTGTAATAATCTTTTAAATGTTTAACTATTGAATTAAGTTTGTTTTTATAAATTGAAAAAAATTACGTTCAAAAATTTATTTTAAAAATTTTAAAATTTTCTGGGTAATTTATATACCTTCTTTCCTAAATATTAAAATAAAACTAGAATTTTTTAATATTTTATTAGATTTTTGAGATTTTTTAAAATTTAGTTTGAAATTTATTAGTATTTTTAATTAAAATAAGCAAAAGTTTGAATACTAAAACGGATATAACTTTTAAAAGTTTATGCATTAAAATAAAAAAATAACTAATTAAAGTATTAAAATTAGTAGTAAAAAAGTTTGAGTATTAAAAATAAATTAATGAAATTTAGTTGAAATATTTTTATGAAATTTTCCCATGTAATATTAAACCAATTTGAGGGTTAGCGAGGAGCGCGCGAACTATGTATTGTAAGTGATTAAACTGAAGTATTAATATGTTCGAATAGTGAATTATGTATTGTTTTATGTTTTCTTAAATGATAAAAAGACAATAAATGCTGAAACTTTCCAATCTTTCTTAGGGGTTTCGTGTCACCGACCCGCCAATAATGACTTCCATTCGTAATATGAATTACACTTGATTTAACTCTAAAATATGATCAATCATGAATTAATTTTAATTTTTGGAGATTATGGTTAAGTAATAATTTTAAGCTATACTTGATAACTCAAAAGTAAAACCATCATCATATAAAATCGCATGTATTAGAGTTCTGGGTACTAGTAAAATTTTCTTTTGAGCTTCAGCAATCAGCATTGTAATGATGTGAAAGGTGGAGCGGCAGCATTATAACAAGATGATTAGATGAAGCCATAAAAATCAAATCTGTTACTAAAAAGTTGCAAACCAACCCAGATAAAGACTAAAATTGTTTATTTCAAATTATAAAGAAACAAATTTGGTATGCGCAAATGAAAGTTCAAAACTTTGCAGACCAGTTTGGTTTCTATAATCCTGATTAATTTTCAGTCGGTAGTCAAAAGTAAATATTAAAGTTTGCCGACAGATCATAATGATAACGATTTGTGGATTAATTTAACTGCATGATTATGACAAAACATCAGAATGCATATAAACCAAGTGGTAAAGTAGTTGAGACGCTGAAAATAGAGACGAGTCTTAACTAATTCCACCACCTGCCTGCCCCGGCCCTACTATTTTCAAAACCCATGTTGAATTTCTCGTCACCAGTGTAGAGTTATTTTTATTTGTTTCCTTTTCTTTTTTGACTAAACTTTTATTCGTTTTCTACTACTGAAATATCATGTACAATCTTTTAATATTTCTATCTCTACAACTCATTACTCATACGTCGTAGAAAATCATAAATATAAATTAGAAGCTTTCATGTGCTATGCACATAAATAATAATTTTTAAATAATATTCTTTTCTCTTTTTTTGAAATAAATTAATTTACATTTTGATATTTATATTTAAATTTAACTTTATCTGTGTAGAAAAATATAAATCATAAATATTTATGTATTCTTGTTTCTTTTGATCTACTTTAACTATTTATATTTATATTATTATAGTTAGTAATGATTTATTTTAAATAGGTTTATTTTCCCCTCATTTAATTATATATATATATATTTAAATATATAAATTTTAATATTTTTTTATTTTATTTAAATTATATATATATATATATAGTTAAATAGGTTGCTAAAATTATATATATATTTTAAATATGCTAAAATAATCTTTTAATATAATGAACCAATAAATGATAAAAAAAGTTTTTAAACATTTACTCATAAACAAAATTTTTAATTGATTAGTATTGCTTTAATTGTTTTTGTTAATGCAAAATTACATACAGTTTTAATAATATATATATATATATATATATATTAAGCAAACTATGATATATAAGTTAATGTAAGAAATTAAAATGTAATTATATTTAGTTTATGTTTTATTATCTGATATATATTATTTTCATGGTGATCTATGAGTTATTAGTTATTGATATATTTCAAAAATCTTGCCAAAAATAATAATTTATACAAAAATATAACTTTTTAATGATAGTATAAAAATGATTAATTGTTATCATATTTAAAAATTCTTGCCATAAAACAATTTTATAAGGAAATTTTATATATCAAAATCAAGTTAATGCAATGTCAAAATTTTCGAAAACCATGTCATCTTCTTTTTTGTGTGTGAAAATGTATGTGATTATGATACACATGCAAATCACTTTGCAAATAATGTCTAGGAGATAGGGATAATATTTTGAGAATATGGTATTTTTAACTTTAATTGAATGTATTTAGTTTAATTTTATGTTTTAGTAATATATGGTGTTTGTATTAGATATTCTCTGATTATAAATTTTTTTAATATTATGTTTCCATAATTATTACTCGGTTGTTTTTATTGTTTAGAAGCAAGATAATTATTATAGACAATTTGATGATTATTTTTGTCTCAAATATAAAAAGTAACTGATTATATGATTATTTTATTCTAAATTTCATAAAATATTTGATTTTTAATATTTGATTGTCTCACATACCAACCGATAATTTGGTTCAAATACAAACCAGATTTTAATATATAATTATATAGACCATATGAAGGGTTTGTTCTAAAACAAATGAGAGATTGTATCAATTTTATCATTAACATTCATAAGAGATGAATGACGGATATGGAATTTAATGAATTCACCATTTTATAAAGTTATCTCATGTGAATTATAATGATTTTGGTTTATTTATTAGAAAAATTAGTGGTCGGTTTAATTGATACTTTTCATATCTTATATTATGTATGTTAGATAAATATTTTTAAAAAATACAGTAATAGATTTACAATTCAGTTTAACAAATTTTAACTAAAACAGTCGATCTACATGTCATAAACATAACGTATGTAAATGAATAAACTTTTTAAAGCACACATAATTATATTTAAGTTTTGTTGTGTGAAAATTATAATAGACAATATTTTGAATACATGTTTAAATTAATCTTGTAATATTTTAAGTTTAAGTTTTGTATATATTTATATATATCCTCATTTATATTAAGTTTAGTTAAATAGGAATTTATTGGTAGAATATTATTAGTTGAAAAAAACAAGGATGTTCTAAAAAACACACATAAGAAATAAATCATAATTTCTATTTAATAAATACATTTTTAAGATAGAAATGAATATTTGTTTCTAACACAGTCTATTTAAATTCTTTACAAAATTCTTTTTTTAAATTAATCAATTAAATTTTTATTATCATTAAAATATAACCAAATCTATTTTTTTTCTTTTTGTTTATAAATCAAAATAAATTTAATTTCTAATGATATTTTATAAATAATTTTTAGAAATTTGTTTTAAGAAGATTCAAAAATATATTCGTCAGTTTTTAAAATATTTATTTGTATTTCGACTAAAAGGATAAATTTGTTAAAAGATATTATAATTAAACTATGTAAAATTTGATATATTTTTTAAATGGTCGAGAAGAATAGATCACACCTGAAATATATCATGACTTATGTTTTAATAGTATAGATAGATATTTATTTTTTCTAAAGCTATGTAAACCGGAGTTTTAAATAGTTGTAAAAATCCTTCTACTTTTCTTGATTGTTTTCTAAATTTTTCTTCTTTATGATAAATAAAACAAATAAAAAATTCAAAAAATGACATTTTGATGAAAATTAACACAGTCAAATTTAAATATTTATTTTATTTGATTATGTTTCAAAAATATGAATTATCTGTTTACTATTAATAACTTTTAATTAATAATCAATTATTACTTGTATTAATTTATATTTGGGATGGAATCGTTGATCTATTTGCACATATATTAAAATT